>QNUK01001270.1:0-86068 GCA_013621035.1 Clarias magur | reverse complement strand
TACTACAGTGGGATGCATAAGTTTGGGCAGCCTTGTTAATCTTCATGATTTTCCTGTATAAATCGTTAGTTGTTACAATAAAAAATTTCAGTTAAATATATCATATAGAAGACACATACAGAGATATTTGAGAAGTGAAACAAAGTTTATAGGATTTACAGAAAGTGTGCAATAATTGTTTAAACAAAATTAGGCAGGTGCATAAATTTGGGCACTGTTGTCATTTTATTGATTCCAAAACCTATAGAACTAATTATTGGAACTCAAATTGACTTGGTAAGCTCAGTGACCCCTGACTTACATACACAGGTGAATCCAATTATGAGAAAAAGTATTTAAGGGGGGCAATTGTAAGTTTCCCTCTTCTTTGAATATTCCCTGAAGAGTAGCAACATGGGGGTCTCAAAACAACTTTCAAATGAGCTGAAAACAAAGATTGTTCACCATCATGGTTTAGGGGAAGGATACAGAAAGCTGTCTCAGAGATTTCAGCTGTCTGTTTCCACAGTTAGGAACATTGAGGAAATGGAAGACCACAGGCACAGTTCAAGTTAAGGCTCGAAGTGGCAGACCAAGAAAAATCTCAGATAAACAGAAGTGATGACTGGTGAGAGCAGTCAGAGTCAACCCACAGACCAGCACCAAAGAATTACAACATCATCTCGCTGCAGACGGAGTCACTGTGCATCGTTCAACTATTCGGCGCACTTTACACAAGGAGATGCTGTATACGAGAGTGATGCAGAGGAAGCCTTTTCTCCGCCCACAGCACAAACAGAGACGCTTGAGGTATGCTAAAGCACATTTGGACAAGCCAGCTTCATTTTGGAATAAGGTGCTGTGGACTGATGATACTAAAATTGAGTTATTTGGGCATAACAAGGGGCGTTATGCATGGAGGAAAAAGAACACAGCATTCCAAGAAAACACCTGCTACCTACAGTAAAATATGGTGGTGGTTCCATCATGCTGTGGGGCTGTGTGGCCAGTGCAAGGACTGGGAATCTTGTCAAAGTTGATTCTCCAGATTCTGGAGACCAATGTCCAGGGTACAGTGACAAAGCTGAAGCTGTGCCGGGGCTGGATCTTGTAACAAGACAACGTCCCTAAACACTGCTCAAAATCTACTAAGGCATTCTTGCAGAGGAACGAGTACAACGTTCTGGAATGGCCATCTCAGTCTCCAGACCTGAATATAATTGAAAATCTGTGGTGTGAGTTAAAGAGAGCTGTCCATGCTCGGAAGCCATTAAACCTGAATGAACTAGAGATGTTTTGTATAGAGGAATGGTCCAAAATACCTTCAACCAGAATCCAGACTCTCATTGGAAGCTGTAGGAAGCGTTTAGAGGCTGTTATTTCTGCAAAAGGAGGATCTACTAAATATTGAGTTCATTTCTTTTTTGTGGTGCCCAAATTTATGCACCTGCCTAATTTTGTTTAAACAATTATTGCACACTTTCTGTAAATCCTATAAACTTTGTTTCACTTCTCAAATATCACTGTATGTGTCCTCTATATGATATATTTAACTGAAAATTTTTATCGTAACAACTAACGATTTATACAGGAAAATTATGAAGATTAACAAGGCTGCCCAAACTTACGCATCCCACTGTATCACAACTGTGAATAGATGCAGCGGCAGAGACAGATTAAAGAGAGAGAGAACACAGCTGTGTTCATAGTGCATCTTGTAAATAGCTGATTAAACCGGTTAAAGTGCCACAGGTGTGTGTGTGTGTGTGTGTGTGTGTGTGTGTGTGTGTGCTCCTGCATGTGGTTAAAACAGCGGATTCATTTCATTTGGGGTATTTCTAACAGGCAATCTACTAAATAATAATAAATAGATAAAATAACCAGCACTTTAACATTTAACCCAGCAGTTTTAGTGTGTAACATAAAAATATTCCATTTGTAAAATAGCATGAAATCATAGGTTGTGTATAGAGTGATTAAAAACAATACAACAAAGCTTATGGTAAATAAATTCTCAGACTCTACATGAAGTATAGACACATCTTCTTTTCTTGATTTAATCTGTAATATTGTGAAATGTATTTTGTGTATATGCTTAAATATTCCTTTTTATTTATGGACATGTGTATTATGGTTGATCGGCATTATTGCGAGACGCGATGACTTTCTGGGATTTTTATCAATAAATCACACGCGTTTATCAGCCTTTTGATCAAAACGCTGCCTTTTTGTAAAGTGAAGGTTTACGGACAAATCGGGGTTCACGCACACTAATGAACAGCTTTATTTCAGTCATAAATTCACAATCACATTCCAGCTATTATTTCCAGCCGTGGTCAAATAATGGATGAAATAATTATTTAATGCTGGACACAAATAGCAAAAAAACATGATTATTATAAAAAGCCCAAAGGACTTGGTGTGCATATTAGAACATTTACAAAATAAATAACAGATTTCTTTGATCATTCATGTCTTCTGATGGCGCTCAATGTCGACACATTTTTACGTTTTAACAAAGATATGTTGACATTCACGAATCAGGTAGTTAGTTAACACAATCAG
Organism: Clarias magur; assembly: GCA_013621035.1. Taxonomy (NCBI): domain Eukaryota; kingdom Metazoa; phylum Chordata; class Actinopteri; order Siluriformes; family Clariidae; genus Clarias; species Clarias magur. The sequence goes on along the minus strand of QNUK01001270.1, from coordinate 83,524 downwards.
ATGCGCACAAGCACACACACACTCTCCGTGCAGATACACCGTGCGAGGAACAACTGAACACAGGTCTTCACTTCGTAATACACATGTCCATAAATAAAAAGGAATAATTCTATTTATTTAACTATTTATTTTACTTAAACATTACAGATTAAAACAAGGAAAGAAGACGTGCCGAGCTTCAGTTCATTGTGATGCGGACAAAAGTCTCGGAAGGAAACGGTTCTTGTTATTTTACAAAATCTGAATATATTCGGTAAATTTGTGAATTACACTGAAAGTATCAACTCCAACTATGAAGTCTGATTTAATTGGTACCATTAAACATTTTATTTATATTTATTCTATTTTTTTTGCTGGCGAAATACATTTTAGGCAGAGACGTCTGCTCGGTCTTCTTAATTCGTATTAAACCCCTCAAATCTGAATACGAAAGTGTATAATTTTTAATAAAGTTTACCTAAAACAATATTGTTTCCAATGCTGAAGCAAACATGATTTTGATTTTGTTTTAGTCTATTCGTTGAATATGACGGTGAATACGCACTGCGAGGGGAACATCCATAGAACCCCCAGTTACTGTAATCCCTCTTCTCACCTTTCATTCATGATAGGTGTGAATTTATCAAACCGGTTTCACTGATGGGGGTATTGGCAGAATTGAGGGGTTTAAAATAAATTAATAACTAATGAACTAAATGTACTGAATATATTCAGATTTTGTAAAATAATGGAACCCGTTTCCTTTCTGGACCGTTTATCCACATCACAATGAACTGAGGCTCAGCACGTCTACTTTCCTTGTTTTAATCTGTAATGTTTAAGTGAAATACATTTTCCGTATATGCTTAAATATTCCTTTTTATTTATGGACAGGTCATGTATGTTTGATCTGCATTATTGCAAGACGCGATGACTTTCTGGGGGAGAATGTCTGTCAAAGTACGAGCCGCGGGTTCACGCGATGAACAGCTTTATTTCAGGCATAAATTCACAATCACATTCCAGCTATGATTTCCAGCCGTGGCCAAATAATGGATAAAATAATTATACAATGCTAGACACAAACAGCAAAAAAACATGATTATTATTTTTATAAAAAGGCTGAAGCACGTGTTCATATTTGTTAAAATCATGTGATTGCAACTCAGTGCAGCTAAATTGTTGGCTTGTGTTAACGTGTTCTTGGGAACAAAGCGCCATCTAGTGGTGGCACCAGGTAAATGAATAAATAGAGCTTGAATGGACGTGTTTACTGCGAAATCTTGACTCACATTCCTGGCAGGAGAGGGAGGGGGGGCCATGGGGTCCAAAGGGAAGCCGCATGGGATCCGCACAGCATTCACATGGCCGTGGTTATTTCGTGTGGCTCCTACTGTATACATACAATATATTGCATTAACAAAGCTTCTCTCCTATTGCTTTTGGTATTAACTGCATTTACAAAAAAGAAAACCCGGATCACCAGCGCAAACGACTGTGAAATAGTTAGGACAACTTATGTCACACTCACCATAGTGAAGTGATGAAGGGTTTGAGTTGTGATGTGTTCCTCGTCTGTTTGAAACAGCGTTTTATATTATATTTTGTTTAGTTTTTTATAATTATATATTTTTCCCGTTTTTACGCTTTAATACTACTGGACTTTATCCGATTTTTTGCGCTTTTTGGGAGAATGCGCGTATCATCTGACCAACAACAACCGAATCCATCACCAAATAATCACAACTCCGGCACAAAGGTACGTTATCATGTCTACCATTCAGCTCGCTCAGTGTGTGGAGTGCAGGATGTTTAGACATTCTTCCTCCGTCATTAGTGATAATTTCATTTGTGATAGGTGTGTGTTAGTTAGCACCCTGACGGAGAAGATAGTAGCATTAGAGGAGCGCATCCAGACTTTAGAGAGGGTTAGAGAGCGCGAGATCAGCGTTAATCCTGTAGCGGAAAGTCTGGGTGCCACAGGTGGAGATAATCATCCCCCCACTCCGGCAGTAGAGCCCTCACAGCGGGGCGAGTGGGTGACGACTCGGCGGCATACTCGTTCAGCCAAAGCTAACGCTAAGGCTAGCCCACCGGAGCACACCTCTTCTGCGCTTCACATGTCCAACAGGTTCGCTCTCCTCAGTGATGCACCCGCTGAGAAACCTGAAAGAGCTCTGGTTATAGGAGACTCTATATTGAGACACGTGAAATTAGCTAGGCCTTTAGGGGCGCCAGCGGCAGTGGTCAGGGGTATCCCGGGAGCCAGAGCACCGGACATAGCAGGTAATCTTAGGGCTCTAGGTCAGCATAGGTTCTCTAAGATAGTGGTACATGCTGGAGCTAACGATATACGCCTTCGTCAGTCAGAGGTTAGTAAGAGTAACTTTACAGAGGTGTTTAAAATAGCGAAGGCGATGTCCGAAGAAGTAGTTTGCCCTGGTCCCATCCCAATGAGACGTGGCGACATAGCTTACAGCAGGTTATGGTCGCTGAACCGCTGGATGTCCAGGTGGTGCTCCGAAAACAACGTGGGCTTCATTGACAATTGGAAGACTTTTGAGGGCAAAACTGGCCTGTTAGGCCGGGACGGTGTCCATCCCACTCGGGAAGGTGCTGCTCTCATTTCTTGTAGTATAGCACATAGTCTCAGAAGAGGCCTAGTTAATCGGTGACAATCCAGAGCTAAGGCCAGGGAGCAGACAGACAGGCTAAACCAACCGTCTGCTAGCTGCATAGAGTCGTCACTCAGGGTTCATCAGATTGAGACTGTGTCTGTTCCCCGAGATAAACATAAACATACATTTAGAAAGACTCAGAAAGTCTGTTTCAGTAATTTAATTAACATAGACACCACAAACTCAGATCACACTGAATGCGCAGCCAGCACCTCTGATCTGAAGCTAGGACTGTTAAATATTAGATCTCTCGCATCTAAAGCAGATATTGTTAATGAAACTATCACAGATCAGGAGTTTGATATATTATGCTTAACAGAAACCTGGATTAAACAGGACGAGTATGTGGCTCTAAATGAAGCTAGTCCTCCTGGATACAGCTACATACACCAGCCTCGGCTAACTGGTAGAGGAGGAGGAGTCGCAGTTATTTATAACGATAATCTGTCTCTCGTACAAAAACACAGTTTTAAATCTAATGCATTTGAAGTTCTCTATAGTAACATAAAGTCAGCTCAGTCAATCCCGCTAATCATCATTTACAGACTCCCTGGGCCGTACTCGGAGTTTCTCTGCGAATTTGCAGATTTCCTTTCAAACCTTGTTGTTTCTGTAGATAAAGCGTTAATTGCTGGAGACTTTAATATTCACTTTGAGAATCCAGAAGACCCTCTGAGAACAGCATTCTTGTCCATACTGGACTCAGTAGGAGTAAATCAGTGTGTAGTAGGACCCACTCATAAAGCAGGTCACACTTTGGATTTAATATTATCCTTCGGATTAAGTATAGGAAATATAACCACAATTCCACAGTCTGAAGTTATCTCAGATCACTACCTTGTCTCGATTAAAGCGTGTTATAGTAATAATGTACGCACAGCACCGCGCTTCCACCTTAAACGTACATTTACATCAAATACCGCACAGATCTTTATCAATAATCTTCCAGAATTATCTACTTTGATTGGATCGCCATCTGACTTCACAGAACTCGAACAGGCGAATGAATATCTAGAGTCAGCACTTCGTTATAGCTTAGATAATATCGCTCCAGTTAAAAGGAAAATGATTAGAGATAAGAAACTCGCTCCTTGGTATAATGACCACACACGAGCTTTAAAACAAACCGCTCGCAAATTCGAACGTAAATGGCGCCAAACTAAATTGATAGTATTCAAAATAGCTTGGAAGGAGAGCATCCTGATCTATAAAAAAGCTCTCAGTGATGCTAGATCAACATATTTCTCCACTCTAATAGAAAATAACAAAAACAACCCGAGATTTTTATTTAATACCGTAGCTAAATTAACTAAAAACAAGACCACTGCAGAAATCTCCACAACATCATCATGCAGTAGTGAGGATTTCATGAACTTTTTCAATAACAAAATCATAAATATTAGGCAAAAAAATTCAGGCTTTGAAACCAGACAATTTAAATAATTCAGATGATCTAACCACATCACATCAGAACTTAGAACACTTTACTCCCCTTGAAGCCAGGGAACAAATTTCACTCATCTCTTCTTCAAAATCGTCAACTTGTATATTAGATCCTATACCGACATATTTTCTCAAGCAGATAGTACCAGCAATAATAGAACCCCTGTTGAAAGTAATTAACTGTTCACTCAGTAGTGGGTATGTCCCCAAATCCTTTAAATTAGCCGTTATTAAACCGCTAATCAAGAAACCTGACCTTGACCCCTGTCTGCTTTCTAATTACAGGCCGATATCAAACCTTCCGTTTATTTCCAAGATTTTGGAAAAGGTAGTATCACAGCAGCTATGTTCACATCTACACAGAAATAGCATAAATGAACTGTATCAGTCAGGATTTAGGCCTCATCACAGCACAGAGACAGCACTTGTTAAAGTAGTAAACGACCTCCTATGGGCCTCTGATCAGGGTTGCGTCACTATACTTGTGTTACTGGACCTCAGTGCAGCTTTGGACACCATTGATCATAGTATTCTCCTTCACAGATTAGAAAAGGTAGTTGGAATTAAGGGAACTGCCCTCTTGTGGCTCAGATCCTATTTGACTGATCGTTATCAGTTTCTAGATTTAGATGGTGACCATTCCTCATGTTCTCAAGTGGAGTTTGGTGTTCCACAGGGTTCGGTTTTAGGCCCACTGCTTTTTCCCTTTACATGCTTCCTCTGGGCAACATAATTCGTAAACATGGTATTAGTTTTCATTGTTATGCTGATGACACAGTTATATGTCTCAGCAAAACCAGATGAGAAAAACCAGTTTGCTAAAATTGAGCAGTGTGTGCAGGACATACGAGATTGGATGTTAATTAATTTTCTTCTGTTTAATCCTGATAAGACAGAAGTTCTAGTCATAGGACCACAAGTAGCTAGAAGTAAGCTTTCTGATCACACTGTAACTTTAGATGGCCTTTCTGTTCCATCAAGTGCAACAGTTAAAGACCTCGTGTGATTATAGATTCCAGCCTTTTGTTTGATGCTCATGTAGATAATATCACCAAGATAGCTTTCTTTCACCTTAGAAATATTGCCAAGATAAGAAACATATTGTCACTAAATGATGCAGAAAAACTAGTTCATGCTTTTATCACCTCTAGGTTGGACTATTGTAACGCCTTACTGTCTGGTTGTTCAGCTTCAGTTAGTCCAGAATGCAGCAGCGAGAGTCCTCACTAGAACCAGAAGATACGAGCACATCACCCCTATCTTATCTACACTGCATTGGCTCCCTGTGACATTTCGCATTGATTTTAAGATACTACTTTGACATTTAAAGCACTAAATGGTCTCACACACAGTATTTGGAGTGAACTGTTATGTCTTACGATCCGCCACGCCTACTTGATCAAAGCACGTAGGCTGCCCACAAGTACTAATGTATTATTAAACCAGCAGGGGGTAGAGCTTTTCACAAAGCCCCAAAGTTAAGGGAATAGTTCTCCTGTTAATGTTCTGGACCTGGGACACAGTCTTAGTGTTTAAGTCTAGGTTAAAACTTATTTATTTAGCCGTGTAAATAGATTAACCTAGGTAAAGGAGCAGATCTGGGGGACTCATGGACGTAGAGTATTCTGGTGAACTGGTGTGTTTAGATGCTGTCCTCCCCACTCTCATTGTTCACTCAGGTTTGTTGACGGTGAGGTGATTGGTTGCTTTACATCTCAGGGAGCCCTCATGTTTGTGTTTCCTTCTGGCTCTCCCCTTTAGTTATGCTGTTATAGTTAGTCCTGCCGGAGTCCCTGCTTGCACTCTGCACTAAATATACATTCACCTTATACATGTTGACTGTGACCATACCTAACTGCCATCTCTCCTTATTTTCTGTTCTCTCCTTTTCAAGGTTTCCCTCTCTCCCTCTCCTCCTTTCTCTCTGTCTCTCTGTCGAGCTATACATGTTCGCTCCTGAGTTGCCAGTGATCCAGACCCCTCTGCCCTCTGGAGCCGTCTAACCCGTCCTGGAGTCCTGCTTCTGGTTGGAGATCCCGTCACATGGATGCCCCGTGTGGTCTGCCTGGATGCGCTTGGTGGCTGGGGATGGTTTCCATGAAGACTGTCCTATCATCGATTGATGCTCTGGGGACCTGTGACTTCAGTTGTTCGATAGCTCAGGACTGGAATCTCCTACAGTCTACCTGAGCCTCCAGGAACAAACTGGACTCCTTTTAATTTTAACACATCTCCTGTTACACTGAACTTCCAGTACACATTATTATGCTGATCATTCTCTGCTATCCGTTATCACCCAGATGAGGATGGGTTCCCTGTTGAGTCTGGTTCCTCTCAAGGTTTCTTCCTATTACCATCTCAGGGAGTTTTTCCTTGCCACCGTCGCCCTCGGCTTGCTCATCAGGGACAATCTTATCATTTTGATTCATACACATTGCATAAAAACTTACTTCTTTTTATTGTGTAAAGCTGCTTTGCGACAATGTCAATTGTTAAAAGCGCTATATAAATAAAATTGAATTGAATTGAATTGAATGTGTGGAATACCAGATGGGTTCGGAGCACCGCAGGCAGCTGGAGCCGTTAGGTGACAGGGTTGATCCGGAGGGTGATGCGGTAAGGGCCGATGAACCTGGGTGAGATTCTGTATGGAGGTGCAGATTTTTCGTTGATAACCAGACCTTGTCACCTACATTGTACAACGTCCCAGAGGGTGCCGATGGCGATGTTGAGTGGCATAGCGGGTGTTGGCACGGCGAATGGCTGCTCTAGCTTGTTCCCACAGCCGCTGGCACCTACGGACCAACTGTTGGGCCGACGGTACATCAACCTCCGGTTCTTGGTGATCGAACATCGGAGGCTGAAAACCGTGGCATACTTCAAATGGACTTAGCTCGGTGGTGGATGAGATGTGAAGATTGTGGGAGAGTTCAGCCCAAATGAGGTAGCAGATCCAGGAGCGCTGTCGAACGGTGATGAAGCATCTCAGATAGCGCTCCAGTTGTTGGTTGGTCCGTTCCATCTGACCATTAGTCTGAGGGTGGTATCCAGAGGAGAGACGGCAGAAGGCTTTCCAGAACCGGGCAGTGAACTGGGGCCCTCTGTCCGAGACAATGTCCTTCGGGAACCCATGCATGCAGACTACATGCTGTAGTATCAGCTTAGCTGTGTCTTTAGCTGACGGGAGTCTGGCAAGGGCCACAAAGTGCACGGCCTTGGAGAATCGGTCGACAATGGTCATGATGGTGTTCTTTCCCTTGAAATCTGGCAGGCCCGTGATGAAGTCAACGCAAATGTCTGTCCAGGGCTGGCGGGGAACCCCGGTCAAGCTAAGTACACATCAGAAGGGGGTGGCAGCGCAGCAGCCACTGCGACTGGTGGTGACCTAGCCGCAACATCCATCTTGCTTCCTTTTATGCTTCCTGAATCGCAACTGTACTACTTCCAGGTCCTAATGCCGGTCGCGGTGAGTGCGCATGACAACTACAGTATCACTATTTGCACTTGTAGTTATCAAAGTCATTGTAATAAAAACCATTTATACTTAGTGTGAATAGAATCTAATGGTATTTGTATTTGGTGTTAATATGTGCTAAACATGAGGATAAAAGCTAATAGAAATGCAAATAGGCCTACAGAAACTCACCATAGGAGCACGGCTCCGGAACGGCCCGGGTTCGATCCCCGCTCTGGCTTGTCTGATGTGGTGAAAGTACATCACATCATTTATTTGATTTGCAACAAGTTCAACAAACTCAAAAATTTACAGTTCTGTTTACTTAAAATTGGAAACATCATCACTTAAAAAATTGATGTAACTTATTACAGTGTACGTGGCACTTCGGGGTTTTTTTTGTGTCATGTCATTTTTTATACAATGTGGGTGACGCAGAGCACGTAGTGTGTAGAGCCGTTCACACAGTATGTCTGGCACTTAAACACTTTTTACACACCGTAAATCCGATTAAGGTGTCAAAAGTAAAAAAAACTTGAGGTAATCAGTTACATCAATTTTTTAAGTAATGATGTTTCCAATTTTAAGTAAACTATATATATATATTTTTAAATAAATTATTGTTGTTGGGAATCGAACCCGGGTCTTTCGCATGGCAGGCGAAACACTTACCACTGAGCCACCAGAGCTCTATAGAGTTTAAAAAGGTGGAATTTTAAGGTGACGGTTACTGTTACTTACGTACTCACGATTACTTAAATATCAAAAGGTTCTGAATAATCAAAAAAGGTCTATTAATTTTACCTAATTGCAATTATTTAAGTTAACGGTACTCAATGTGTTTAATTACTTTAAGCATTAGGGTTTACAGTGTATAATAAAAGGGAAGCCAATGTCTGATGTACTATTTAATACTCTCATGCATTTACTCTGTCCGGTATTTTTTGCCAAACCAACTCTCTTTCTTTAGCCGATGCAGCCGTGTTGCTTTTTTCATTATTATTGGCTTGAATTCTTCATATGCTGCATTAAAACCTCCAACTCTGCCTCTATGAAGTTTGCCGCTCGCTTTTTTTCACTTTGATTTTCCATTTTGACTCGTGAAATCGGCGATCCATTGAAAATGTCTTTATGTAGCACCGTGCACGCGCATTAACTCTGGGTAACCAGTAGGAGGTCGATTAAACTTACTCTTCTCAGGGATTTTGGAACCGACATACTCATGGTATGCGGGTTTGGAGTAAATCAACCCAGAGGTTAAGTTTTACCAAATGGTAAGTTAACCCAGCTTTCTGGAATACCCCCCAGATCAACAATATGACAACAGAGAAGTAAACAGAACACTTAGCAACACAGTTACCAACAGATGCACACAGAACCTCCAACGCCTGTACCGATCAGAAGGGGGTGTGTGCAAATGAAATCTTGCTTCAAAGTATGTGTCGGGTCCCTGAGAGTTATGTGACCAATGAAAAATGAAGCCTTGCATTTGCCAGAACCACATGACCAACTATAAACGAAGCCTTGACTTTACCAGAATCATGTGACCGACTTGTTCCGCACTTAAGTAAAGGCTTGTGCACTCTTCAGTTAATTTTTAAAGATTCAGAGATGTTGATTATGTGCATAAACTTTCCATGAACAGTGCACCTGCATGTATGTATTAATTGTGCTGCTTGTGATGTTACGATCTACTTGCCACACAAAATTTACAATACAATCAGGTCTTGAATTAAGCTTCATTTGCACACAAACCCTCCTACAGGTCAAAGAATGTAAGATGTAATGTAAGCAGGGGGGTATTCCAGAAAGCTGGGTTAACTTACTCTTAAACTTACCCGGGTATGTCACATAACCTGCTTTCTGGAATACCCCCCAGATGTGTTTGTAGTAATTTTACCAGTACAGTGTGTGATCCTCTCAAAGCTGTCTTGCCCTAGATTGGGCATGGGAATAATCCATGGCTTTCATTAAACTATGCACTTTTCTATTCTGAGCACAAGATTAAAGCCCATTTAAACCATCTGTTGTCTCTTCCTATTAACGTGCATGTCGTTTTTATGAGATTTTCATGCCTGTTACATTTTGATTAAAGTTCCTTGGTGTTTTGGGGTGGGGGTGACAATTTATTGATTTTATTTAAAAACAATACTACCCATGAATTGTGCAGAGATTCTTTTGTGCACAGTAAAATAATAATTTTTTGCACAGATATTTACAAAACAAGACAGTGAACACAAAAAACAACACTGCAAAAGACCTATAATACTAAAGAAAATATACATCAGGAATAAAATTCAGAGCACCAAAAAAAAAAAAAAAAAAAAAAACTTGGGCTTTATATCTGTCAATGTCAATACATAGCACCAAGATTCGAGCCACTTCCTGAATCGCTAATCACAGCGAGGCTTCAAACGTTATTCATAACGTCAGTTTATGCTAGTTTAAAAGACTTTTTTAGTTTATTTTGTTAGAAGAGGTTAAATTATTTCTGGCACTATCTAGTACACAAATTGATGAATTTTGAAATTTGTGAAATTTATTCACTGTCACTGTCACCGTCATGCACACTCGTAACACGACCGGCACTAGGACCCGGAAGTAATACGAAACAAGATGGCGCCTCACATTGCTCAGTTATTGAGTTTTGCCCATGCTATCGCCGACGCCTCGCTCGTCTAAACGTGAGTACTCACTTTCGTGGGTTATCGCTTCTGATTGGGTGTGTGTATTTAGAACGCGGGTTTATTTGTGTAAACTCTTGCTCTCGCTTCGGAAGAGTTCTAATAATAACCAGCGTGGTTATCCTGCCTGCTCGCGCTACTTCCGCGTTTGGGTTTACCATCCACGCTACAGGGCTAACTGCTAGTCTTCTGATTCATCTCCGGTTAGTTCGTGACAGAATGACTGAGCCATCAGCAGTAAACCCAGCGGAGTTTGCTCACCTCTGCGGTGTGGTTGACCGGCATGCTAAGCTGATCGATCAGCTCCGTGGTGAAGTCGCATCTCTCCGCACGGAGCTCCAAGGCGTCGCGGTCTTGCGCCACGAGGTGGCGGAGCTGCGACAGGAGAATGTGACCCTCCGTGGGGCGGCCGCTCAGCCGGCTGTTGCCACGCCCATCGCAGCGGCTGCTGCGCCGCCAACCCCCTCCCCACCTTCTGATGTTTTTCTAGCTTTACCGGACAAATGGCATGGCATGGATGGAAAGTGCAGTGTTTTTCTAACTGCATTGGATCGTGTGTTTGAGTTTAATTCCACCAGATACTCCACAGACCGACTGTGCATTGCTCTTCTCGTCTCGTTGCTATCCGCGCAGGCAGCTGAGTGGGCCACGGCGGTTCTTCGTTCAGATTCAGACGTTGCCTACTCCTACACAGAATTCACCCGTCAGCTTAAACTCACCTTTGAGCATCCGGCTGCTGAGGTGGAGACCCACTCTAAGCTATATCATCTACGGCAGGGAGGGTCGTCTGTGAGCCGCTACACCGCGGAGTTTCGCACTCTCGCCGTGCAGACCGACTGGGGAGACTCCGCACTCTGGACGGCCTACTACGAGGGACTGGCTTCGCGTATAAAAGACGAGCTCGCCGGACGAGAGCTCCCAGCGACCTTGGAGGGCTTAATCCAACTCGCCCTCCGGATCGACCAACGTCTGCTCGCTCGCCCCAAGCCAGCTCCCCGTACCCTGCCACCCATCACGACAGCACTACCTCGCACCACACCCTTCGTCTCCCACGCTCCAGTTCCAGAAGTCCACGCCTCATTCACTGCAGCACCCACCAGAACCGTCGGTACTCCACCTCCTGCCGTGGTTGACACAGGAGCCGGGGAACCCATGCAATTAGGGCGCGCCTCCTTAACCGCTGCAGAACGGGAACGCCGTTTTAGAGAGGGGCTCTGCGCGTATTGTGGATCCGCTGCACACCATCGAGCCATCTGTCCTCTGTGGCCGGGAAACGCGCAGCCCCGGTGAGAAATGAGAGTAGCTCACCGGGTCCCATCTCCCTCTCCACCACCCTGACTAATGATTCCCGTCTCACGGTAAAAGTACACCTCCAGTTTGGCCACAAACGGGTCTGAAGTACCGCGTTCGTCGACTCCGGGGCAGCAGGTAACTTCATTGACTCTTCATATGCCAAAAAACTGGGGATAAAAATCGAGGCGTTATCCCAGCCCATAACCATTACATCAGTCGACGGTCGGCCTCTTTCCTCCAGCCCCATCTCCTTTCAAACTCAGCCTATAACCCTCATCATCAACCAGCATCAGGAACAGACTCAGTTTTACCCCACCACCATTTCATCACCACCCATCATCCTCGGACACCCTTGGCTGCTGCATCATGACCCACTCATATCATGGACCCAAAATCAGATTCTACAATGGGGGCCGACCTGCACCGAGCTCTGCCTACGGGCTGAGGCTGGGACGTGCTCTAGGGAGTCCGAGGCCCCCGATGTCGACACAGACAACATCCCGCTAGACTACCGGGACCTGGCTGAAGTCTTCTGTAAGAGACGCGCTACCCACCTACCTCCTCATCGCTCATACGACCTGGCAATCGATCTTCAGCCAGGTGCGACACCACCCCGCGGCCACCTCTATTCATTATCTAACACCGAGATGCAGGCGATGGAGGAGTATGTCTCCAGCGGACTTCGCCATGGTACCATCCGGCCCTCCTCCTCACCTGCCGCTGCGGGGTTCTTTTTCGTGAAAAAACGCGATGGTAGTCTACGTCCCTGTGTCGATTACCGGGGGCTCAATAATATCACCATAAAAAACCGACATCCACTGCCTCTTACCAACTCTGCCCTGGACGCCCTCTCTGGTGCCACCATCTTCACTAAGTTGGACCTCCGGAGCGCCTACAACTTGGTGCGCATCAGAGAGGGCGATGAGTGGAAGACGGCCTTCATCACCCCTACAGGACACTACGAAAGTCTGGTCATCCCGTTTGGTCTCTGCAACGCACCTGCCGCTTTCCAACAATTCATCAATGGCGTTCTCAGAGACATGTTAGGCCGTTGGGTGTTCGTCTACCTTGACGACATCCTCATCTACTCCCGAACTGTCAACGAACATATCCAGCACGTCAGAGCGGTTCTAAAGAGATTGCTCGCCCACCAGCTGTACTGTAAGTTGGAGAAGTGCGCTTTCCACGAGCGCTCCACCACGTTCCTGGGTTTTGTCATCTCGCCCCAGGGTGTGGCCATGGACCCGCAGAAACTGGAAGTTGTGAGTCATTGGCCCCTACCCAAGACTCTTAAACAGCTCCAGAGATTTCTCGGGTTTGCCAATTTCTATCGCCGCTTTATCCGGGACTACAGTACCGTTGCAGCGCCACTAACCGCTCTGACCCGCCCATCATCTCACCCCTTCAACCTCACCCCAACTGCCGTCTCTGCCTTCCATGAGCTCTGTCGCCGCTTCACCACTGCTCCCATCCTCCTTCACCCGGATGCTGACAAACCATTCGTTGTGGAGGTGGGCGCTTCGGATGTGGGCGCCGGGGCTGTTCTCTCCCAGCGAGGTCCAGACCAAAAACTGCACCTCAGCAGCGATACGGAGTAGGGGACCGCGAGCTGCTGGCCATAAAGTGGGCCTTGGAGGAATGGCGACACTGGCTCCAGGGCGTCTGGACCGACCACCAAAACCTCATCACTATCCGCACCTTAAAACAACTCAACCCCAGACAGGCGCGGTGGGCACTGTTTTTCGAGAACTATAATTTCCACCTGTCATACCGCCCGGGGTTCAAGAACACCAAAGCCGATGCCCTCTCCCGACAGCACGAGGAAGACGTCCCCCGGGCGGACCCTGCGCCTGTCCTGCCACCCACCAAGATCCTCACACTGCTCAGTTGGAACCTGGAAACGAGGGTCCGCCAGGCACAAGCTACGGAGACCGAACCGGCCTTAGTATAAAACAATGAAACTAAGTCATACTACTTAGTATAAAACAATGAAACAGGCTAAATAAAATCACCACTCTTGACTTTAGATGAGTATGATGACATTTAATTATCTTTACATGCCATAATTGCATTTATTGCCTTATTTGCCCTGTTTCTCTTTCCCTTTTTATTCTCTCTCTTTTTTTCAGAACTTTTATATGAAAATTCCATTGTACCTAGTGGAAAGACAGTTTTTGTTTGTTTGTTGATTTCAGTATCTTATTTATTTAAACTTGTGCTGATTCCACAGTAAACATGTATTTAAAAGAAGTAAAAATAAGCAATATTTCAAATAAACATATGATTGAAGGTGCTATACAGTTCCATTAAAAGTAGATGAAATGCAAGGAAATAAAGTACATATTGACTTAACAACTTTTGCAAAGATGTCTGTACATAAAACAATTATTACCCTATTTAATTATTAAAGTCAATATCAATCCAAATCACCCATCATCTTAGTAAATCATGAATTTATTTTTTACACTTTGATATTTAAAAAAATATAATAAACACATTAAACATAACTTGTCAGTGCAGTTCTATTAAAATGTGCAGGCTATGATCTGCATTGTTATTGGTCAATGTGGAACAATGGGCTTCTAACGTTCTGGTGTGTGTTTCTCAGTCTCAGTGGATCATCTGAATCAAGGTCTTCAACTGTTTGAATACTTGATGGTTCTACATATTCCTGTTTCTCCATAAACAGTTGGGTTGTAAGTAGTAGAAACTGAGAAAAGGTGTGTGTGTGTTTCCCAGGAGGGCCTCTAAAACTGATGGACACAGGAAGTCTGTGGTAAGCAGACAGGAAATGAGTGTAACCATCAGGCTGTAACATTTCACTAAAGGAGCAGTCAGTGTCCAGAAACACACTCTGTAAAAAGACACAAACACACACAAATTAACAGCATGAAGAGCGAAAAATAAACAGTAAGCAGTTCTATGTTTAGAGTGCAGGTAGGACTCAATGCAAAATTAAACACATCAGTATTCAGACCTCACTACTGACTTAAGTGCAATTTACAGTTTACTCACTATACTGCTTTATCCTGTATACAGTATCATGGAGGCGCCTGGAGCCTATTCCAGGAGACTTAGGGCACAACTCGGGGTACATTTACAATTTACCTGAGAATTAATTACAAGAAATAATGATTGTCTAAAATTACAGTGTGTATAAGTTACACTTGATCCTGACTTTGAACTAGAGCACACTTCTCTTGCATGAGTGCGGAGTGGTAATAAATTCAGCACAGATGTGTGACAGCTTAATTTAACTACAATATGTCATGCTGACATTTATTTCAGTTATGTTTAAAGACTGTACTCTAAATCAGGGATCTTCTACTTCAGTCCTGGAGGCCAATTATTAAATAAACTCACGGACTATTTTTTTTAGGAAAGCATGCACACGATCATGCAGTTATCTAATTAATGTGGCAGTAACACACTGCAAAGAAACTCACAAATACAGATCAAGAGCTTCAATTTATGTTCAAAACAAATAGCAGAATTAAGAAATGGTTGGCTCTCTGTGACTTTAATCGTTGTATTGATATTGGTATCAAATGGTCTGGTCTGTGTACGGTACAGTACAGTAGCAGGCACACCAAATAGCCGAGGCCCTGTGAATGCCGTGCGGATCCTGTGCGGCTTCCCTTTGGACCCCGTCCTCACCCCTCCTTCTCCAGGAAGGTGTGTCAAGATTTCACAGTAAACACGCCCATTCAAGCTCTATTTATTCATTTACCTGGTGCCACCACTAGATGGCACTTTGTTTTCAAGAACACATTAACACAAGCCAACAATTTAGCTGTGCTGAGTTGCAATCACGTGATTTTAACAAATATGAACACGAAGTGCTTTGGCCTTTTTATAAAAATGATAATCATGTTTTTTTTGCTGTTTGTATCCAGCAATGAATAATTATTTCATCCATTATTTGGCTGGAAATAAAAGCTGGAATGTGATTGTGAATTTATGACTGAAATAAAGCTGTTCATCGGCGTGCGTGAATCCGCGGCTCGTACTTTGACAGACATTCTCCCCCAGAAAGTCATCGCCTCTTGCAATAATGCAGATCAAACATACTACACCTGTCCATAAATAAAAAGGATTATTTAAGCATATGCGCAAAATGTATTTCATTTAAACATTACAGATTAAAACAAGGAAAGTAGACGTGCTGAGCTTCAGTTCATTGTGATGCGGACAAACGGTCCAGGTAGGAAACGGGTTTCATTATTTTACAAAATTTGAATATATTCAGTAAATTTAGTTAATTACACTTAAAGTATCAAATCCAACTATGAAGTCTGATTTAATTGATATCATTAAACATTTTATTAGTTTCTATTTATGTTTATGTTTTGCTGGCAAAATATATTTTAGACAGAGACGTCTGTTCGGTCTTGTTCAGTCGTATTAAAACCCTCAATTCTGCCAATTCCCCCGTCAGTGAAATCGGTTTGATAACTTCACACCTATTGTGAATGAAAGGTGAGAAGAGGGATTACAGTAACTGGAGCGCGCGGTCACGTTTTCAGCGAGGAGACTAAAACTAAATCATGTCTATACTTCATGTAGAGTCTGAGAATTTATTTACCATAAGCTTCGTTGTATTGTTTTTAATCACTCTATACACAACCTATGATTTCATGCTATTTTACAAATGGAATATTTTTATATTACACACTAAAACTGCTGGGTTAAATGTTAAAGTGCTGGTTATTTTATCTATTTATTATTATTTAGTAGATTGCCTGTTAGAAATACCCCAAATGAAATGAATCCGCTGTTTTAACCACTGCAGAGAGACAGTTAATCAGCAGGCAAAGAAGAATCATCATTGCAGGAGAGAAGAAAATGAAGAATAAATACATATCAGTATATAAATACGTTTATGAACTCTGTCGCTTGCTGTCAGTGGCATAAGAGATAGAACACAACACATTTTCGGCTTCAGTTTCAATTTTCACAGCCGCCCGCGAGCTGCCGCGGAAGCGCGCGAGATCCCTTTTCTCGAAACGTGCGTTCTTAATGTCCAGATGTGTAAGGTGAGAAACCTCAATGGAGAATGTACTGACTCCGCCCACTACTGACTGTTACTGCTAAATGCTGTGTTTGAAGCTTTTTTTTTTCGACCTGCGCAAATGTGTTTGTGTTAAAGCCAGCTCAGGCAAACCTGACGCATGCAGGAGCACACACACACACACACACACACACACACACCTGTGACTTTGAGACGTTTACAGTAAATTCGCCGTAGACGGTGTTTCTTTTGCTGTGCCCTATCAGATTATTGATGGGGGAGCATTATGCATGATTAAGTGACAAAAGAAATACTGATCAGTATGGGCAGAGAGGATCAAAAGTTTTATTTTTGTTTCAAGAGTCCGGTTCGTTCTCCGTAAACGTCGGAACTTTGTTTATTTTGTGTTTTCAGTTTTCTTTTGTTTCCTTTCAAGTCTCCTAATTAATAATCCCACGCCATCTCCAAACGGAAAGGTCTTCCCGTGCGTATCATAAGCACTCTCACACACTCTTATTTTGTTAAACCTCTCTCGAGCCCTGTGTAAAAGCTCTTCTCATTAAAAACATCTCGTGGTGCGGCTCTCCATCCAGCGCCATGTAACATCCGTATGGGCAGATATTTGGTCCAGATATTATGCGCCATTAATCAATTTGTTATGCCAATTTTTGACTATCAAAAAAAATACATCATCAAAAATATAATGAAAACAAACCCAAGCAGAAGTTACATTTTGAGCTTTACTTTGCAGCTAAATATTATCTATCAGTGTATTAAACTGAACTAGATAAAATACACCGTAATATAAAATACATAACCTGCATTTATATTCCGTATCTACAGCTATCGGTATAGATAAATTACACATTACCGTGTCTTTAAGGATTATTAAGGATGTCTTGGAAAATATTGCAATTACTAGTTTTATTTATTAAGTAATTCATTACTTTTAAATAGCATAAGCATCATGGGTTGTGTATTGAGTGATTTTAAAAATTCTGTTTTATTAATCAGTTTTATTAGATTTTTTTTATAATATCATCTATTTATGAAACTATGTTGACAACACTGTACAGTATATAGACACGCTGTATAAACCGCCTGGACACTGCAGTTACAGTAACTGAAGCGGTCAATGCTCCACCTGGCGAGATTATACAGCATTACGACCATCTTATTGGAAAGCGCATGGGGGCATTTATGGGGTGGGGCATTGTTAACTGCGTCATCGTGGGGGCTCACATTCCTTGTCATGGTTCGCTATGGGACCCGCCATGGTCCAGGCGGCTGTTTCACAGGGCTCCTACTGTATAATCTGTGTTTCTGATCATTTTGCCCACAACAGTTTCTATTGACACAGTTTACACAGAATCATAGGAAATAAAATGAAAGACAATGAGTAAGTGACAGTTCAGTTCTCACCATGTTGATGAAAGAAGTCGGGGGACCACATGAAAACAGGGAATGTACATGTATAAAATATGGCAGAACCATGTCCATTTGTAAATTCAGTGAGTGGGTAAAGACAAAAACCAAGAGAAGAAGGTAATTCTCAAAATTCTCAAAATGAAGGGTTTTGGCATAAATTAGTAAAATTAGTCATGTGACTTACCAGAGCAAATAAGTGACCGTTTGCATTTACACACAAGTATAGTGATGACATCACACCCCGAATCGTCATATAACTTGGTTTAACGGCTTTTAGCTCCAACACAGCTAACACACACACAAATGGATAGATAGATAGATAGATTAAATTAACATTTATATTTGCAAAATGTGATAAAACTGCCAAAAATTTTGCTGTCAAACTCTTTCTATATAGTATGAATAATAACTATACATTAACAATAATGATATAATAATAATAATGTTTCCTGGGCAATTAAAGAATCTTGTCATTTTAGTTTTTATTATTTTTGATTCTGGACAGACTCTGTCTGTCTTTGCCTTGTTCATTGCCAAGGTTCTGGTTCCTGTTCTCTCAATACTTAACACATACATGTATATGCATAGTGCCAAAGGAAAGCTTTCAGTCCCTTTTAAGTTTGCTACATTTTGTTACGTTTCACACTCGTTTTAAAATATATTCTATTTTCTTTATTCCTCATCATTCCACAAAATACTCCACAACGATTTTTGCTAGCCCAGTTTACAGACCTATCACTTAGTACCTGGTTAAAGCACTGTAGGCAACAATGACCACCTTGAGTCTGCTTGTGAATGATGCTAGAAGCTTGGCAAACCTTTCTTTTGGATGTTTTTTTTCTTCTATTTTTCTTGGCAGAATTGTTCAAGCCCAACTAGGTTGGATAAATAGGGTTGGTACACAGCCATTTTCAGGTCTTTTCAGAGATGCTCTTTTGGGTTCAGGTTTAGACAACAGTTTTCTACAACTGGGCCTCTCCAGTTGTGAAACACCTCTGTGTTTTTGTGTTTTCTTGTGTTCTACTTTGGGTGATGGAAAGACTGTTGAATATCCCAAATCTCTTTCATTTGAGAATAATGGAGGCTATCACGATCTTGGGTGCTCTTAATGCTCCAGGAAGGTCTGTGAAGTGATGGGTCTGAACTAATATAAATGGGTTATCTCAGTCTTTTTATGTATAAATATGTAAATTAATGCAAAACTATAAACACTTGTTTTACTTTGTCATTGTGGAATGATGAGGAAAAAAGTAAATTTAAGGTAAGTGTGAAACGAAACAAATTGGGGAAAACTTTTCATTTTTCAATGGTACTGTACATACACACATATACTGTATATAATATATATCATATTTTAATTGTGTATATTATCAAGTTCTCTGATATATTGTTTAGTAAATTGTTCACATTACCTGTTTGTTAGTTTGATCCAAATATATTCATGCACACAGAAATATAGAAACAAACTCACTGTAAGGTGTCCGGCTCTGAGTTGCTGACACTGTGCCATCAGATAAAATCTCAACAAACAGGCTGTGGTGTTTACTGTCTGCTCAAGAAACAAACAAACATGAACATTTCAGGGAACTTCCTACAGCAACACTAATACATTTCAGACACACTTTAAACGTTGTGTTTACTTTATTTATTGAATCTATTCAAGATTGAAGATGACATTTTGTTCCACTTCCTAAATGCAATAGCAGCATGTGTATTTATATTAAAAGAGATCATGCTTTGGTCATTTTTACTTTTTTTCTTCTCTTTCTACTGTTTTCATTGACTGATTTCCAGTTTTGTTTTATTCTACTATATCTTTAATTTTCCTTTTCTACTGCCTTTCAGTTTGCTTATTTGTTTGTTTTCTCTCCAGAAGAATGAAGTAGTTTTATGGTTTCTGAAGCACCTGCTGAGAAGCCAGAATGTGTGCTGGTTATGGATTCTATTCATCGTCACATGAAATTATCTAGGCATTTATAGGTACCAGTGGCACTATTTAGAAAGAAAAATGTTGAAAGACTCAAAAAATCTGTTTTAATAATCTAATTATATATAGAATTAGGCCACAGCCAGCACCTTTAACGTGAAGCTAGGACTGTTAAATATATAGTACTTACTGTTAATAAACCTCTCACTGATCAGGAGAAATACTGTGTTTAACACAAACCTTCTGCTTAATCCTAACAAGACAGAAATTCTGGTCAATAAACCATATGCAGCTAGAAGTAAGATTTTGATCACACTGTAACTTTAGATGGCTTTTCTGTTCCATTAAGTGCAACAGTAAAAAACATTGGTGTGATTATAGAGTTTTTGTTGTAGACAATATTACTAGGATAGATTTTTCACTCAGCATTGGGAATGTTCCAACATCTATAAATTAGCAGTTATTGAACTGATAATTAAAAGTCTGACCTCGACCCCGGTCATCTGTCCAAGTACAGGCCAATATCAAACCTCCCTTTTATCTCCAAGATTCTGGAAAAGATAGTAGCGGAGCAGCTATGCTCATATCTATATAGAAATAATATACATGAACTGTATCAGTCAGGATTTAGGCCTCATCACAGCACAGAGACAGCACTCATTAAAGTAGTAAATTACTTCCTATTGGCCTCTGATCAGGGTTGCGTAACTATGCTTGTGTTATGCGACCTTAGTACAGCTTTTGACACCATTGATCATAGTATTCTCCTTCACAGATTAGAAAATGTAGTAGGAATTAAGGAAACAGCCCTCTCCTGGCTCAGATCCTATTTGACGTATCGTTATCCGTATGTAGACTTAAATGGTGTTTATTCTGCATGTTCTCTAGTGGAGTTTGGTGTCCCACAAGGTTAAGTTTTAGGCTCACTGCTTTCCCCTATGCTTCCCTTGGGCAACATAATCCGTAAGCATGGTATTGGTTTTCATTGTTATGCTGATGACACAGTTCAATTCAATTCAATTCAATTCAATTTTATTGTCATTGTTAAACATAACAAGTATAGATAACAAAGAGATATAATTTGGCAACATCTCCCGGCAAGTAATAAAGTGCAACCATAGTGCAGCAAAGCAATAACCATAAAGGCTATGTGAGGTAGGATATAAAGGATATATATTATTGAAGGAGAGGGGGGGGGGGGTATGTCAACCCATGATCTTATGTGTATGTATGTATGTATTATGTGTCCTGCATCAATGCAAAGTACAGTTCACAGTTATTGTAATTATGTGTAATAATATGCAAGTGTGTGCTGCATCAATGCAAAGTCCAGTTCACAGTTATTGTAATGATGTGTAATAAAGAATAAATAAATAAATGGGCGCAATGTCCGAGAGGGAGGTATCTAATCATTCAGCAGCCTCACAGCAGTAGGAAAAAGGCTGTGGGACAGTCTGGTGGTTCTGGCCCGTAAGGACATGTACCTCCTACCTGAGAGCAGTAGCTGAAACAGATGATGTGCAGGGTGATGCTGATCCCGCAGGATGTTGTGCACTCGACGAAGGCAGCATGTAGTGTAGATAGTACTTATCTCCGGAAGACTAGTCCCGATGATTTTCCCTGCTACTTTCACCACCCGATGTAATGTCTGTTGTTCCGCCCTAGTGCAGCTGGAAAACCACACCAAGAGTCCATATGTCAGCACACTCTCTATAGCACAATGATAAAGGTTCACCATGAGCTGCTGTGAAAAATTAGTTCTTCTCAGTTTCCTGAGGTAGAAGAAACGCTGCTGGGCCTTCCCTATGGCAGAGTTGATGTTATTGCCCCACGTTAGGTCTGTCACAGTTATGCCAAGAAATTTAAAGCTGGTAACCCTCTCAACCGTCCCCTTTCCAATAGTAAGTGGTAAGTGGATGGTCTTTGTGCCCTTACGAAAATCATTTCCCTGGTTTTCTTGATGTTGAGGGCCAGGTTGTGGGCGTCACACCAAGTTGCCATGTGTTCCACCTCCCTTCTGTATGAGGACTCATCATTGTCAGTGATCAGGCCTAACACCGTGATGTCATCAGCAAATTTAATGATGTAATTAGAAGGAAGGGCGGCACAGCAGTCATGCCAGGTATAGTGTATACAGTAAGTACACATCCCTGGGGGACCCTGGTGTTGATAAGCATTTTGGATGATGTACTTTTATCCACTCGCACACACTGTAAGCGATTTGTTAAAAAGTCCATAGTCCAGTTACACAATACAATGCTTAGTCCGAGCTCACAGAGCTTAATTTGGAGCTTATTTGGCAAAATGGTATTAAATGCCAAACTAAAGTTCACAAAGAGAAGTCTGGCATATGTATTTTTGTGTTCCAGATGTTCCAACATGTGATGGAGCACAATAGCCACCGCATCCTCTGTGGATCTGTTGGCTCTGTATGCAAACTGGTAATGGTTCAATGTGGGTGGTATAACATCCTTGATGCGTTTAATCACCAACCTGTCCAAACACTTTGCTGGTATGAGTGTGAGTGCAACTGGTCTGTAATCATTTAAACAGGTAATGTTAGGGTTTTTGGGGATGGGAATTATTGTAGTTCTTTTAAAACATGCTGGTACCCATGACGTGGACAGTGACAGATTAAAGATGGTCGTGAAGACCTCCACCAGTTCAGCTGCGCAATACTTGAGCACCCGACCGGGCACTCCATCGGGTCCTGTAGCCTTCCTGGGATTGATGTTATGAAAACACTGTCTTACTTCGTGACTGCTCAGGACTGGTGCAGCATCACTAGAGGGAGGGTGGGGTAGGGGTGAATCTCCATTGCCTCTGTCAAAGCGGGCATGAAAGTTATTAAACCCCTCCGCTAGGGTGTCACAGCTGTTAAAAGAGAGAGTTGTTGTTCTCTCATAGTCCGTTATCACCCTAATTCCCTCCCATACCTGCCGGGAGTTGGTGGAATTGTGAAAATGAGCCTCAATCCGCTGTTTGTATTGAATTTTGGCTGATTTTATGCCCCTCCTAAGTGCCGTCCTGGCAGTACAATAAGCTGACCTGTCACCAGATTTAAACGCTATATCCCTGGCTTTAATCAGCAGTTGAACCTCATGTGTCATCCAAGGTTTCTTATTGGGGGACACACGCATTTGCTTCCAGAATGTCACATTATCCACACAGTAATTGATGTAGTCTAAGACTGATGAGGTGTATTCATTCAGAGACTGACGTGTAATGGGTCCGTGGTCCTTGAATATGTCCCAGTTTGTGGAGGAGAAGCAGTCCTGAAGTATAGGGATAGCATCGTCAGGCCATGATCTTACAGTCCTTACACTGAATCCAGCAGTTTTATTCCTTGTGGTATACTTTGGATGTAGCAGAATTGACAGATGGTCAAACAGGCCAAGATGGGGATAAACCTGGCCCTTATATGCATCTGCTACATTAGTGTATACCTGATCCAATGTTTTATCTCCCCTGGTTGCACATTTCACGCTGCAATGAAATTTGTGAAGGACGCTCTCCAAGTCAGCATGATTGAAATCACCCGCCGCTATAAAGATACTGTCTGGATGCGCAGCCAGGCTGTTGTTTATGCCATCATGTAACTGTGCTAGCGCTAGCTTAGCATTAGCGTCAGGTGGTATGTACACAACACAGATGTAAACAGATGCAAATTCGTGAGGAAGATAAAACGGTCTACATTTTAGCAGCGTAAATTCCACGTCCGGACAACAAAGTCTATCCATTACCATGGTCTGTGTGCACCAGGAGTTGTTAATATAGATGTACAGTCCCCCACCGGTCTTCTTACCCGAGTCTACCGTCCTGTCAGCTCGGTGCATGGTGAAGCCGGTGAGCCCAATAGCCACATCCGGGACAGTGTTATCCAGCCATGTCTCGGTGAAACTCATGCTGCAACAGTTTTCCAGGAACCTCCGCGTCGTCATCCCCAATCTTATTTCATCCATCTTGTAGCGGATCGACCTGGCATTTGGGAGAAAAATGGATGGAAGCAGCGGTTTGAAGGGGTTAGCCTTTAGCCTAGCCTTCATGCCTGCCCGCTTGCCTCTCTTCTGCCTCCGCTCCCTCTGGTTCGCTGCCGCCGGAATCCCCGGAGGTGATCTAGCAATCTCGGGAGCGATGAAAACATCGGGGCCGAGGTGATGTACAGCACAGCTAACGCTGAGGAGTTCATCCCGACTGTACCGAAGAGCCTCGATATGGTAACAGTATGCCGAAACACTCAGTAGCACTAACAAAATGAAAAAACTATGCCAACAAAGAGAGCACCGGGCTGCTGCGTCTATGCGCGCCACCGCCATGAATTCCAATCCCTGCTAGTGTTTACGAATTTAAGCAAAGTAAATGCTAACACAGTGAGCCTTTGGATTTTATTGTGAACAATTAGAAAAGCTTTCTTTCTTTCTTTCTTTCTTTCAAAAAAGGGTGTTGTGTCATCTTATATTTTGTGTTCTTTAAATTTGTAGTAGATTTATTAACTAAAATAAATTAAACTGAATGACCATACAACTACAACATTGTCAGGACGTGCTACTGCATCATCAGATGTCGTTGTCATTCAGCCCCGCTTGTGTTTTTGCGTTATTATAAGAATGAAATGCAGTAGGCTGTTATGATCATCATAATTTTCTTTAATAAATAATGACCCGCGTTGCGCTGTACCACCGCTGGCAAAACCTTATGAAATACACGTGAAACATTAAATGAATTTACAATCACGGTACTAAAATAATAGTAATAAATATAAGCGTTTCTTGTTTGCATCGAATTTAAGCAAAGTAAATACCTTTAGATCTAGCCTTTAGATTCAATAATGTGTAACACTAGAAAGCAACTAAAAATTAATGAAAGCAAACAGAGTGTGCGTTGTTTTCGGTGACCTTGAGCGCGTCAGAAAATTAACCAAAACTCCGTGTATACAGATGTAAAAATATATACTTATAGAAAGCGAAATGTCTGCATTTATATAAACTAATGGAAAACTATTTTTAAAACAGCAACAGTTTTTAAAAGTTTTTTGTTTTATTTTCCAGAGCCCCGTTCGTTCTCACATAGACGGTGGAACTCTATGTGTTTTCAGTTTTCTTTTGTTTCCTTTTAAGTTTCTTAATTAATAATCCCATGCTATCACCAAACAGGAAGGTCTTCCCATGCGTATCATAAGCACTCTCACCAACTCCTATTTCATTGACCCCCTCTAAAGTAACACATTGTCGTTTTTTAAACATTGGAATGGAAGAGATGGAACGTTTCCTCATCATAACATGCCTTGTATTGTTTTTAATCATTCTATACACAACCCGTGACTTTTAATGCTATTTTAGAAATGAAAAATACAAATGGAATATCCTTTTGTTTTTTATTTTCATTTTTTATAAAATGTTAAATTTGAATATTTTATAAAAAATGCCAAAGAAAATTGTGTAGAAAAAATTAAGAATAAACAGTTGTTCTATATTTAAAGTGTGATATCTTTGAATGTATTTTTACATTCAACAGAAATATATATTAACAGACAGAAACAGATATAGGCTATATAACAGTTCATTCTTTGTAAAAAATAAAATTGTCAGCTAGTGAACTTGATCGTCTGTCTAAACGTCAAACGCACATTTGCACATATATGCACATTTGCACACTTCAAGGACTTCTTTTCACATCCCCCTCATTTCATTATCAAAATACTACCTCACGATTTGTACAGACTTAGGTTTTATAAGTTGTAATATATTATATTTCAAGATTTTTCTATATATTATTTAAACTAGTTTGCTGGAATCTTGTTTTATAGTTCAACTCCTATATTTCCATTTGTAAAAATTTAAGGTCACGGAGCGGTCGTATAAGCATTTCACTGCATATCGTACTGTGTATGACTGTGTATGTGACAAATAAAAATTTTAATTTGAATTAAACATTTAACTAATGTTTTTTTTACTCAATATTGTACAGTAAATATCAATAGCTCTAGCTCAGATTTTTCTTGTATGATGTATAAAATGGTCTCACACTGCAGTCTCTGAGTGAACTGCTAGTGTCTTACGATCTGCCACACCTACTTCGATCAAAGGATGCTGCTTGTCAGTATTTTAGTGAGGAATATAGAATAAGGTGTGAAAATAAAGAAATAAAAAAAGAAAGAAATGTGGTGAAATATCAGATTGTAACAACATTCACTCTGTCACATGACCGTCATGCCTTTTTCTCTCTCTCACACACACACACACACACACACACACACACACACACACACACACTCTTCAAATCTGACATTTCACATATTATATTATATATACTATACTGTATATATACTGCTATTTTTTCAATTATATATCTCATTACACACAATATTATTTGCTGTCTGATCAGATAATCACACAATTGAATGCAATTGAATAATGTGAAAAACGGCGAAATATAAAGAAAAGCATTGTATTGTTTGTGTCTGTACATACCCACATACAGGTATCTCTGTCGAACTTGATCGTTGTAGGGTAATAGAGGAGAGGAGTCGTGAATAGATGGAGAGAAAGAGTGAGAATAACGAAGGAGGAGAAAAAATCCTGCAAACAGCAACATGGCACAAACAAAACACAAAAACTACATGCAAAATAATATAAGTTGGAACACAGGAATAAATAAATGATAAATAAATAAACTTAATGTATAAATGAAAATAAGCAAATAAATAAATAAATAGCCATCACTTCACTGTGCATTAGAAGCTGTGAGTGCGTGTGTTGGCCTTTTATAGGAGATGTGGCAGGATAAGAAATGATGGTGATTCACAAAGTTTACGGAAAGAAACACAATATTCTTAAGAAATTCATGTGCAGACCTACACACACGTATGCAGACATGCACACACACGCACGCACAGTGATTCTGACCATGTTTGGTTTTCCTGTTTTGATCATTTACAGCAAAACTCTAGTGGAAGTGAGGCAAAGTGTAAATAACTCTGATTCATTCATAAACACACACACACACACACACACACACACACACACACACACACACACACACACACACACACACAGATACTTAAACACATGCACACACATACAGACAGAGAATCAGAGCTGCAGATATATATATTTTTTTATGTTATGTGTAAAGAATAATATAATCAGTAGACTGATTAATTCACCTCTAGTTTATTTTATACAGCACCTTTCTCATTATCTTGTTGTTTCACAAGAGTAAACAACTACAAGAGTAGTTGTGGATAGATGGAGAGAAAGAGTGAGAGTACAAGCACAGGATTTAGTAGTTATAGAAGTAGAATTGGGTGATAATGAAAAGCCTGATGCTTTAGTTGTATTCTGTAAGAAGTTAAGAAATCATTGCAAAATGTGACAGAGCCTGGCTGGAAAAAGTAAAAATTACATATTTTAAAAGTTTATAGTGGACATTAAATAATCTGATTAGGTGCTAGCCAATATGCAACATAAAGGACCATGAGAACCCAATTTCCTTTTGGATGACATCAGATAGTCGGGGACTACAGTGTCATCACATTGTACAGGTGTAGAAAAGTAGTGAGAAACAGTACCCAGTACTGTAGTACAATAGATAATAATAATAATAATAATAATGAAACATTTATCACATTGAATAAAGAAAAAAAAGGAAGTTTCTCATGTCATTGAGTGTGTGACTGTGTGTTTATCTGTCAGTGTTTACACTGGGCTCCTTGCATGTTAAACTGTTTATCGTCATCAAAATGCAGATGTGCTTTTCCGCTGGGGAAGAAACCCAGTTTCTGTTGATATTTAATCCACATGATGCTCATATTCTCTGGCTTTAGCTCTGTAATCATTTTTAAGAGTTGTAGTAAATTTCAGGACAAATTCTGTGTTATGAATTTTATACACATCAACACATAGTGAAAGAGAGAGATTTAATTATATTACTGCTAACATTAACATAAAGGGATACAGGCATAAGTAAGTAAAGAGGCACACACCTGGTTTATTTTCATTAAGGATATGAGCCATCAGATTAATTTCTCACTTATTTACTTTGAGTTACAGATACTGGATAAAAGAATAGGCTAAGAATTAGACTCCCAGTATGTAAAAGTGAAAAGAGTAGGGAAAATGTAATAAAATCATACAAACCAATCTTACCATTGAATACTACTGCATATGTGTGCATCACAAAAGAGCAGTAACCCTGTCTTACACTATAGCATCTGCATTATCTGTTACTGAAGGAGATGACCTGTGGAGAAATGTATCTTTAGCCTAGTTGTTTTTGCTGTACTCTGTGGCATCTACCAGAGAAAAGGATTCCTACAGGTTTGGCTAGGGTGTGTGTGCGCTCTTCGATTAATTTTCTATCTGCTTTCTGACCCTGGATGAGTGCAAGACCTTGACTATGGGATGTTCTCCAACAGTGATTATCTTAGCAGTCATTACTTATGAAGGCTTTGTTTGTTTTTTAGCTGATTCAGACCACACAGTGATTGAAATATACAGCACAGATTTACTGATCACTGAGGAGAACTGTATCAGCAGCCTCTATGGCAGGAGGAACACCCTCAGTTGGTAGAGAAAGTACAATACATCTCCTGGATGGTTTATTTATTTATTTATTTATTTATTTATTTATTTTATACAATGCAGGTTTCCCATTTCAGAAATGTCAGAACCCATGAACTTGAAGGACATCAAAGGTGATTTTGTCGTGGTCATTATAGTTCTTTGTGAAGTCAGCAGTCATCTCTACTGTATTAAACATGTCCAGCTCCAGGTTGTTTTGACTGCACCAGATGTCCATGCTTTTGGCCTCACAGCTGCAATTTTGTCACCATCCTGGATGAGACCAGTAACTGTGGTGTAATCTGGAAACTTCCAGCGTTTGACAGAATGCATGATTGGTAGCCAGTCATTTGTATACAGAGAGAAGAGAAGTACACATCCTTAGGGACAACAGTGTTTACTGTGCTGGATGTCAATTTTCCAAGTCTCATCTGCTGTTATTCATCTGTTGGAAAGTCAGTGATCCATTGACTGGTGGAGCTGGGCACAGTGAAATTTGTGAAAGCATAAATGCCACCTGTCAGTTTACTGCACATACCCCTTAAGGAGTTTGAAAAAACAGGGATACACTGAGATAACAGGGAATAAAAAAAAGTTGTGTACATTCAAATAATGTAATATAAATATGTACAATTTATATATAAATATTGTGACATGGTGGTCCTTGTTGTTACCGCTGGGCAACACTGGCGCGCACACACACGCACTAGTGATGGGAAGTTTGAATAATTTTAGTGACTCGGTTCTTTCGAACTCGTTCCATCAAAATGAAGAAATCTTTTTTTGAGTCATTGAGTTCATTTCGTTCTTTTGATCAGAAATAAAATAAAATGTTACACTTTCAATAAACAGATCACCAATATGTCTACATACACAAAGTTTGGCTATAGTTTCATTAATGAAAATATTACAGTGCAGCTAAGGACATATTATGATAAACAGAATGAGCAGCTCATCTCTCATATACAGGGTGGGCCATTTATATGGATACACCTTAATGAAATGGGAATGGTCGGTGAGATTAACGTCCTGTTTGTGGCACATTAGTATATGTGAGGGGGCAAACTTTTCAAGATGGGTGGTGACCATGGTGGCCATTTGGAAGTCGGCCATCTTGGATCCAACTTTTGTTTTTCAATAGGAAGAGAGTCATGTGACACTTCAAACTTATTGGGAATTTCACGAGAAAAACAACGGTGTGCTTGGTTTTAACGTTACTTTATTCTTTCATGAGTTATTTACAAGTTTCTGACCACTTATAAAATGTGTTTAATGTGCTGCCCATTGTGATGGATTGTCAATTCAACCCTCTTCTCCCACTCTTCACACACTGATAGCAACACCGCAGGAGAAATGCCAGCACAGGCTTCCAGTATCCGTAGTTTCAGGTGTTGCACATCTTGTATCTTCACACCATAGACAATTGCCTTCAGATGACCCCAAAGATAAAAGTCTAAGGGGGTCAGATCGGTAGACCTCCCTGAGTTGACAGTAGGAAGAAACCTTATGAGGAACCGGACTCAACAGGGAACCCATCCACATTTGGGTGAAACAGAAAGCAGGAATTGATCTGCATTCATACTGTGTGTTAGGTGGCAGGCAGTTCAGTATAACAGTGGTTAACAGATGTTAAATTGATGTTAATATGGAGTCCAGGTAGTTATTGGAGGCTCAGGTAGACTTGTAGGAAATTCCTGTCCTGAACTATCGAGAGACTGTCCCCAGACATCGGACAAATTCCAGAGAGACACACGGGACATCCATGTGACAAGATCTCCAACCAGAAGCGGGGCACCAGGATGAGTCAGACAGATCCAGAGGGCAGAGGGAGTCTGGATCAATGACAGCTCAGGAATTACATGTGTAGCTCGACAGAGAGAGCTTTGTAAGAAAAAGCTCCGCCCCCTGCTGTAGTTTTTATATGTGGTACTGACAAGCAGCCAGCATCCTTTGATCGAAGTAGGCGTGGCGGATCATAAGACACTAGCTGTTCATTCAGATACTGCGGCACATGGCCATTTAATGCTTTATACATCAAAAGTAGTATTTTAAAATCAATGCAAAATTTCACAGGGAGCCAATGAAGTGAAGATAAGATAGGGGTGATGTTCTTGTATCTCATGGAGCAGGCAGGACTCTATTTGAAGCTTGTTTATGCACCTAGTTGAACAACTAGACAGTAAGGCATTGCAATAGTCCAACCAAGAGGTGAGAAAAGCATGAACTAGTTTTTTTGCATCATTTAGTGACAATTCCTTAAATTGGCAATTTTTCTGAGGTGAAAGAATGCTATCCTGGTGATATTGTCTACATGAGCTTCAAATGAAAGGCTGGAATCTATAATCACACTGAGGTCATTTACTGTTGCACGACATAGAACAGAAAGTCCATTTAAAATTACAATGTGATCTAAAATCTTGCTTCTAGCTGCATGTGGTCCTATGACTATTAAACAAAGGGAAGTTAATTAGCATCCAGTCTCTTATATTCTTTATGCATTGCTCAACTTTAGCAAGCTGGTTTCTCTCATGTGGCTTTGCTGAGACATATACCTGTGTGTCGTCAGCATAATAGTGAAAATTAATATCACGCTTACGGATTATGTTGTCCAAAGGAAGCATATAAAGGGAAAAAAAGCAGTGGGCCTAAAACCAAACCCTGCGGGACACCAAACTCCACTAGAGAACATGCAGAATAATCACCATTTAAATCTACATACTGATAACGATCAGTCAAATAGGATCTGGGCCAGGAGAATGGCTGTTCCCTTAATTCCTACTATATTTTCTAATCTGTGAAGGAGAATACTATGATCAATGGTGTTCAAAGCTGCACTGAGGTCGAGTAACACAAGCATAGTTACGCACCCCTGATCAGAGGCCAATAGGAGGTCATTTACTACTTTAACGAGTGCTGTCTCTGTGCTGTGATGAGGTCTAAATCCTGTAGATATGTGCATAGCTGCTCCACTACTATCTTTTCCAGAATCTTAGAGATAAAGGGGAGGTTTGATATCGGCCTGTAATTGGACAGCTGACCGGGGGCGAGGTCAGACTTCTTAATTATCGGTTTAATAACTGCTAATTTAAAAGATTTTGTAACATACCCAATGCTGAGTGAAGAATTAATTATTTTCAATAGGGGTTCTGTTATTTCTGACACTATCTGTTTGAGAAAATGTGTCAGTATAGGATCTAATATACAGGTTAATGAATTTGTAGAAGACATGTTTGAAATTAATTAATTCTCTTCAAGGGGAGTAAAGTATTCTAAGTTAGGATCTGACATGGTTAGTTTAACATCTACATCAATTACATTGTCCGGTTTCAAAGCCTTAATTTTATGTTTACAATTTTATTATTAAAAAAGTTCATGAAGTCCTGACTACTGTATGTTGTTGTTGTGGAGATTTCTGCAGTGGTCTTATTTCTGGTTAATTTGGCTATGGTATTAAATTAAAATCTAGGATTATTTTTGTTATTTTCTGTAAAAGTGGAGAGATACGCTGATCTAGCTACACTAAGAGCTTTTCTATATTTCAGGATGCTCTCCTTCCATGCTATTTGAAATACTAACAATTTAGTTTGACGCCATTTACATTCAAATTTCTGAGCGGTCTGTTTTCATGTGATTATACCAGGGAGCGAGTTTCTTATCTCTAATAATTTTTTACATTATCTAAGGTGTAACGGCTCTAAATGTTCAGTCGCCTGATCGAGTTCTGTGGAGTCAGATGGCGATCCAATCAAAGCTGGTAACTCAGGGAGATTACTGATAAAGCTCTGTGTGGTAGTTGATGTGAATGTACATTTAATATGGTAGTGCGGTGCTGTGCGTACATTATTACCATGACACACTTTATTTGAGATAAGATAGTGATCTGAGATAACTTCAGACATATTAAAATCTCCAGCAATTAACACTTTCTCTACAGAAATGACTAGGTTTGAGAGGAAATCTGCAAACTCATGCAGAAATTCAGAGTACGGTATAACGGCCACTACAACGTTATACCACTGCATGTATGTATGCCTGTCTGTTTAAGGTGTGCTGCCCCACCCCCAGAGTGTGCGCGGAGAATGTACGCGAGGAGAAGACGACGGAGCAGGTGCGCGTGTGCTGCTCTCCTCCCGAAACATTTTACACTCTTGCACTTTTCTTTGATTTTGGTTGCATTTTGTATTGTATTTTTGTGATGCTGAGAAGGCTGATAAAAGTTGCACTAAACGCAGTTTGTCTCTGGGCTCCTTCTTTTTCCGGTTATCCGGTGCAGAGCGTCACAATTGGCGCCCGAACTTCTAATTCTGGAATCGGATTTTGTCAACGTGTTCTATTTGACAGCCAACAACTGATTTTTAGATTTATCTTGGGGGAAATGCTCAAATTTTTGCCTTTTCACTGACATTTTTTTCCTGGAAGTTCTGGAAGTTTCATGCGATGCCGCATGGTGTGTGGGACGGTAAGACTAGCTTGCTAATGTGTTATTCCACATGTGGGGATCTGTTCACTGTGGTATTGGACTCAGTACTATAATGCTATTTTGTGCTTTGTTTTCTGTCGGACTCTTTTAATTGGAATTATTACCCGGTTTCATGCTTCAGGTTTCATTTTGCATTCAACTTTATTTCACGTTAGAGTAGACTTTAATGCCTTGTGAAGAGTTTATTGCCTGATTTTCATATTTATCACCCACAAACTAACATTAACGGCTCATGTTATATTGCCCATGGATATTTTTGCAAAGCTGAAAGCTGAACTTTTTTCATTGAACATTTGTTGCTTTTGAGGATTTTTGGATCTACTTCTGGTGCTTTACTCGAACAGAGCTGTGCAGAGAAACTTCCACTGGTCT
Source organism: Clarias magur (assembly GCA_013621035.1). Taxonomy (NCBI): domain Eukaryota; kingdom Metazoa; phylum Chordata; class Actinopteri; order Siluriformes; family Clariidae; genus Clarias; species Clarias magur. Next base: position 50,214 of record QNUK01001270.1, on the reverse strand, counting down.
GGTCGTTTTGCTCTCTCTCTCTTCCAACTTGAATTGAACTGCACTAAATTCAACTATTTACTGTTTCTAATTACTTTACAGTGCATTTTCTATACATGATTTTTATATTTGTTCAACTGTGACATTTGAACAGCATACTTGTGTGACCTGTTTAATTCTAAATTGTCCATAGTGAAGTGAACATTGTGTATATTCGACTGAAGTTTTTCATCTGTTATATATTAAACATTTTCTATTGTTTCACATTTACATTGTCATTTAAGTGACTGTATACATACAGCAATGGCTACCTAGTTACCCTGACTTTGAGTCTGATTCGATTTACCCTTTATCCGAACCTACCTGTAGACAGAAACAGAGTTTGCAGAAACAAAAAAAGAGCTTAGAATCTCAAGTTGAAGCTCTAACAGTTGAAGTGTCCGTTTTACAAAAATGTCTAAGTGATTCTCTTGAGTTGCAGCAGAAAGTATTGAAACATCTTGAACTTTGTGTTGTTTATGCAATGGTGGGACAAAGAACACAGTTACCGCCAATGGCCAGCTCCACTCCGCACATTCCCTTGGACCGTGGGCCATATCAAGATATGAATACTGTTGATGTTTGCTCAACAAATGTAAATTTCTCTCTACAATTGAATTAATCCGATGTGACCAATACCAGTAGAATTCTGGCATCTGTGCTCTATCAGTCAAGACTGGAGCCAACTGTGTTTAGAGGTGATGGGCGTGTGCATCCTGAAGATTGGTTACAGTCTGTCAATGGGTACAGAACTTCACTTGACTTAAATGACACACACATTCTCTTTAACCTACCTTGATTTTTGCGGAAGAAACCAAAGAAGTGGTTTTCCATTCTTAGTTCACACATCACTTCATGGACACAATTTTGTGAGTTGTTCAAAAAGGTTTTTCTTCCATATGATAACCAAGAACAAATCATGAGGGGTATCTTGGACTGTTTTCAAACTCCTGAAGAGCCTTTCCCTACTTTTGTGGCTCACATGTTAAGTGAGTTCAAAAAATTGAAAACTCCACCACCTGAATGTGAGCAAGTAGATTTAATCTGTAAGCACTCACTCAAAAAGTACAGAATTTCTCTCTATGGTACATCTGTTTCCTCCGGAATAGATCTCCTTCTTAGAGCACATGAGCTTCATGTTGTTTTGGGCTGAGGTGCATATCTTCCTGCCACAGTGAGAGACAAAACAAAGATGAACAAGGAAATTCACTGTTTCAAATGCTTACTTCCTGGCTTCACTTCACGCACTTGACCGAAATGTAATTCATATTCTACGACAGATTTGGGTCACGTTGAACCTATAGATGCTCAGATGATGCCTACTCTTTCTGCAAGTTTAAACTTACCGGAACATAGTGCCACACATGATGGACATTCCTCTGGCAGACACTCGGGAAACGTCAGAGGAGGGAGGACGATTCGTAGAGGCAATCCTCTTTCCAAGAAATGATTCCACCTCTTTTTTCTGATGAGGATGAATCCTGTTTACATATTCTGAGCCATGTTGAAGATACTGCGTCCCCTTCTTTTTGGAACACTCCATTCAGAGTGAAAATTAATCTTAATGGTCAAGTGTTAGAAGCTACCTTAGACATTGGGGCAACTCTTTCAGCTGTTCGAGCTGATATTGTTCAAACTCACCCTAAATTGAAGGCTAACATTAAACCATGGACTACTTCACCAATTTTACTGGCGGATGGCAGTACTTGCGATCCTGTTGGTGTTACCTGATTGAATTTTGGATTCATGGGAGAGCGCTTGTTGGAGCCATAAAGTACATTTTGGGTGGATCTCTGTGGTATTTGATTTCATTATTACGTAGATGTAAATGTAACCTTTTTTGACATATTTGTCAAATATGTGACATATTTGTGACTGTTGGCTCACGTAAAGGTCATAGGTCAATTTCATATGTTTACGGTAGCAACCGTTCAGTGTTTGATTTATTAGAAGCAAGGAAAGACTCGGTGTTAGACAGTCTTTTGACCGTTCTTTGAAACCACGTTTAATTTTAAGCTTGAAAAAGTGTAAATAGTTCTTAAGTTTAATTTGTTGAGTGTTTGCATGCAGACAAAAGAAGAATAAATCGATACACTACAAGTTTTGTGGTTTTACGCGTCAAATCCTTTGTACCGGTCCTTATAGAAATGGCGAAGAACAGGAAAACATAGATCATCATTACATTTAAGTCAAAAGACTTCTCGCATTGGAACTACGCGAAGTGGAAACTGGACTACCAATTTTGATGCTACACTTGTTATCGAACAGGATTTAAGCCACATGGACATGACAAGATAAGCAAAACAAGAGAGGTTATTAGAAGCAAGGAAAGACTCGGTGTTAGACAGTCTTTTGACCGTTCTTTGAAACCACGTTTAATTTTAAGCTTGAAAAAGTGTAAATAGTTCTTAAGTTTAATTTGTTGAGTGTTTGCATGCAGACAAAAGAAGAATAAATCGATACACTACAAGTTTTGTGGTTTTACGCGTCAAATCCTTTGTACCGGTCCTTATAGAAATGGCGAAGAACAGGAAAACATAGATCATCATTACATTTAAGTCAAAAGACTTCTCGCATTGGAACTACGCGAAGTGGAAACTGGACTACCAATTTTGATGCTACACTTGTTATCGAACAGGATTTAAGCCACATGGACATGACAAGATAAGCAAAACAAGAGAGGTGCTCGTGCGGAATATTGGGAAAGATGAAAGTGAACGTAGGTCAGAACAGCGCACGGACTTCCTGTGATAATCTGGTCATTTAGGATATTTAAACTTGTCTCTGCAGTTTAAAATATTGTCTACTATTGAAAGAATATTGTTGCCAGCGCAGTCTGCAAAGTCATCATCCCGAAACCATTGTTGAAACATGGATGACGCAACAGCTGACTCGGATAAGAGTGACCAAAAGGGAGTGGTCACGTAAGTATGCACGTAAATTGCTGCGGGACAGGCTCATTAATTTGAGAAGGTCAAGAATGGCTCAAATTACCACTCATATGAAAAGGATTGATAAACTCAAAGAAGATGAAAAAAATGTTGAAGAAGTAGAACAGCTAGCGCTTACAAAGCTTACCAAGTTGTATCAGGAATTCTTCGAATTAAACGACAGCGTTCAGGAGTTGTTGCCGGATGAAGAAAGGGAGAATGATCAGCGTGTCTGGTTTGAACCCAAGTCATCAAAAATAAGTGACTTTGTTCTTGCCACAGAACAGTGCATTGAAACTGTAAGGGATAATAATGCAGTAAAGGATGAGGACATTGATCCAGGTGACAGTGTTTCTGAGGTTGCTTCAGCAGTGAGAAAAAAGAGCAAAGCAAGTTCGGCAGCAGGACGTTCTGTAGCATCTTCAGCCAGCATATCAAGTTCAGTTCTACGAAGGATGGAAGAAGCAGAGAAAGCTGCTCTACTGGCCAAAGCTGTGGCTTTAAAGATGAAGCAAGCCCTGCAAGTAGAAGAGATGAACTTGAAAACTAAACTACAGCTAAATACTGCTAAATTAGAGGAATTAGATCTACAAACAGCAATTGCCATTTCTGATGCCATACTCAAAGCTTATGCTGAATATGACGATGACGATTCTGTGGAATCAAAGCATCCAATAAATCTGGGACTAAACGAAAATCCTAATGATGGAGCCTCTGGTGTTCAATCTGTAACCAGACGAAAGCCAAGGTCTACAGCTATGCATGCCACTCGGAATACTGCTAAATCTGAAGATTCAGACCACAGCTTGTTCCAAACCATGAAAAGGCAAAATGACATCATGGAAATTATGTTGAAGCAACAAAATCTATCTCAGCTTCCGCAAAGAGGAGTTCCAGTTTTCAAGGGTGATCCCATTAACTTTAAATCGTTCTTACAAGCCTTCTTACAGAGATTCTCCTTCGTATTATGGGACAAGAGAAATTGGTTCGTAGCAACATGTTGTCAGACTTGGAAATATGTGGCTTAGAGTGTGAGGACTACATAGAACTTCCTAGAGTGTTTACCCAGAAAAAGATCCCAGTGGAACAAGAGAATATCCCCCAACAAAAAGACTTAGGAAAATGGCCTTATCTGCAGCAGGTTAAACTTCCTCCTCTTAAGGCAGATATAGGTGTGCTTATTGGTGCCAATGTACACAAAGCAATAGAACCATGGCAAGTAATAAATAGCGAAGGAAATGGACCTTATGCTATTAGGACAGCATTGGGATGGATAGGTAACGGGCCTTTACGAACTGACGCGAACACAGAATCAGATCAGGAGGGAGCTTCAAGTGTCACTGTGAACAGGATTGCGGTTGTAGACATTGAAACGCTATTGGTAGAACAATTCAATGCAGATTTCCCTGAACGCAATTACAGTGACAAATCAGAAATGTCGCAAGAGGATAAGAAATTCATGCATTCTGCTGAACAATCAATCCAGTATAAAGATGGACATTATTGTATAGGACTACCCTTCAAGAATGATCTGGTCAAGATCGCTAACAACAGATGGGTGGCAGAGCAAAGAGCCATTGGACTTAAAGGTAAACTCAATAAGAACCCAAGGTTTTATGAAGATTACAAAGCTTTCATGTCCGACATAATTAACAAAGGCTATGCAGAAAAGGTGCCTTCTGAACAACTAGAACGCCCAGACAGAGTGTGGTATATCCCACACCATGGCGTCTATCACCCTAAAAATAACAAAATTAGTTGTTCAGTTGTTTTTCGACTGCACAGCAACCTACCAGAACTTTTCACTGAATAGGCAACTAATGCAGGTACCTGATCTGACTAACACTCTCATTGGCGTACTGAATCGTTTCAGACAAGAGCCGATCGCTATCATGGCAGACATTGAAGCAATGTTCTACCAAGTGAGAGTCCCAGATGCTGATGCAGATCTTTTGAGATTTTTGTGGTGGCCCAAAGGAGATCTTAGTAAGCCTAGTGCAGAATCCAGGATGACAGTTTTTGCATCTATTGCATACACCAAGACAACAGCAGAAGCAGTCGATACTGTTCTGCAAAACTTCTACATGGACGATTGCTTGAAATCGGTAGCTTCTGAGGAAGCCGCAATTGAACTAACTTTTGCACTTGACAAAGTGGGTGAGCAATGGCAGAGCGGTCCTGTTATCCTTGCCAGAGAAGGAAAGAACCACACAAGTCAAAAATTTAGATTTCAACAAAAGCAATCTACCAGTCGAAAGAGCTCTTGGTATACGGTGGCGTACAGACACAGATACATTTAGATTTACCATAAATGTACAAGAAAGACCTATTACTAAAAGAGGAATACTTCCTGTGGCGAACTCTATATACGATCCTCATGGTCTGGTAGCACCCTGTATTCTTCCAGCGAAGCTCCTTCTAAGACAGTTGTGCCAGGACAAGTGGGCCCGGGATCAGAATATTCCAGAGAAGCAAGCACAAAAGTGGTTAATGTGGAAAAAAGATATAGAACAATTGTCAAACTTCAGTGTAAAGAGAAGTTTCGAGCCAGACAACATTGGTCCCATCATGTCTGCTCAATTGCATCATTTCACCGACGCAAGTGAAGTTGGCTATGGCACAGTCTCCTACCTGTTGCTCACAAATGAGAATGGAGAAAAGCACTGTTCGTTCGTAATGGATAAAGCAAGAGTCGCGCCACTAAAACAAATAATCCCCAGAATGGAGTTGACTGCAGCCACTGTTGCGGCAATGACAGTCAGTTGGAAAGACCGATAACAAAACTCTGCTTATTGCAAGAAACAGAAGAAAACTAAGACTTTGCATAAAGACTGTAATTCATGGAAATCGTCGTCTTTCAAATGATGGTTTGAGGGATAGAATGTAATTATTAAGGCTCCATTTGAGTTTGAAGATAGGTAATTTTTATGCTCCAAGCATAGACAATTAGGGGCCGGAGTGTTGGAGCCATAAAGTACATTTTGGGTGGATCTCTGTGGTATTTGATTTCATTATTACGTAGATGTAAATGTAACCTTTTTTGTGACATATTTGTGACATATTTGTGACTGTTGGCTCACGTAAAGGTCATAGGTCAATTTCATATGTTTACGGTAGCAACCGTTCAGTGTTTGATTTATTAGAAGGAAGGAAAGACTCAGTGTTAGACAGTCTTTTGACCGTTCTTTGAAACCACGTATAATTTGAAGCTTGAAAAAGTGTAAATAGTTCTTAAGTTTAATTTGTTGAGTGTTTGCATTCAGACAAAAAAAGAATAAACCGATACACTACAAGTTTTGTGGTTTTATGCGTCAAATCCTTTGTACCGGTCCTTATAGAAATGGCGAAGAACAGGAAAACATAGATCGCCATTACAGCGCTTCTATCAGCGTTTTGCTGTTACACATCTGCCATCTATAGAGGAGCAATTTCAGCCAGAGACTGATTACCATCAAGTGTACCACAGAGCGTCACAGGAGATCTTTCCTCTCAATGGCAATAAAATTATATAACTTTTCTATGTAACCTACACAATATGTGGGTATTCACTGTTAGTGACAGTAACATAATAGAAGAATAATACTTACCTGTAATAATTATATGACAATTGTAGTATCATATACTAAATATACTATCATATCACAATAAATTATGTAATACAATATTACATAAAATGATACAAGATTACATATATATATATTTATATACTAGATTATTGTGCAATATTGTATTAATGTAGTGTTCAATATGGTACTTACTGTTTGAGAACACTTTATATTTTATGAATATGCTGTTTTTTTTACTTGACTTTACTTGATAGGAAGAGTGAGCAACTGTAACCGTGAACAAACAATCTCCCCTTGGGGATTAATAAAGTTCTTTGAATCTTGAAGTATGCCCTGCTTTCCATGTCTGAGAACTGGCCTGCATAAATGTCAGAAACTGGAAGAGGGTGTGGAAACCTCAGCACAATTGCTGGCTCCTCCCCTTCCAGTTCGGCACAAGATTATAGTCAGAATTCCAAGCACGCTCCATCTACGGGCAGGCAGAACATGAATGCAAAATACTACTCAGAGTGTCACTAGCGCTCCACGTACTGGCAGACAGGGCATGAATGCAAAATACTACCCAGAGTATCACTAGCGCTCCCTCTATTAGTAGGCAGGGCATGAATGCAAAATACTACCCAAAGTGTCACTAGGGCTCCCTCTATTGGTAGGCAGGGCATGAATGTACAATAACACCCAGAGTGTCACTAGGGCTCCATCTACTGGCAGGCAGGCCATGAATGCAAAATACTAACCAGACTGTCACTAGGGCTCCCCAACTGGCAGGCAGGTCATGAAAGCAAAAAACTACTCAAAGTGTCACTAGAGCTCTACCTACTGACCAGACTGAACATGAGTCCACATGCATGGTTTTACTTTCTCACACAACACAGACCAAAAACAAATGCATACTTCCCACAACAGCCACTATGAAATGGTGCTTGGTTGCCTCTTTCTCTGTAACAATGCAGCAATCATGCAGTCGAGATTCACACACTTGGGGAATTCACAAAGGTGAGCACAGCCTGAGTATAATAGCTAAACCTCATCTTGAACAAACCAACTTCCTGATCGTAGTATGACCCCTGCCAAGTAAGTATGTTTTCCATGTCTGAGAACTGCCCTGCATGAATGTCAGAAACTGGAAGAGGATGGGGAAACCTCAGCACAGGGTCCTCCTCTTCCAGGTTGGAACAATATTCCCACTACTGGCAGGCAGCACATGAATACAAAATACTACCTAAAGTATCACTAGGGATTCCTCTACTGGCAGGCAGAACAGGAATGCAAAATACCACCCAGAGTGTTACTAGGGCTCCCTCTATTGGTAGGTAGGGCATGAAGGCAAAATACTACCCCTACTAGCCAGACAGAACATGAGTCCAGATGCATTGTATACATTGGAGAAACCTCAGCACAGGGCCAGGTACAATTGCAGGCTCCACCCCTTCCAGTTCGGCACAAGATTATAGTCAGAATTCCAAGCACGCTCCATCTACTGGCAGGCAGCACATGAATGCAAAAAACTAACCAGAGTTTCTAACAATGAATGCAAAAAACTAACCAGAGTTTCACTTAGGCTCGCTCTATTGGTAGGCAGGGCATGAATGCAAAAAACTAACCAGAGTTTCACTCAGGCTCGCTCTATTGGTAAGCAGGGCATGAATGCAAAAAACTAACCAGAGTTTCACTCAGGCACGCTCTATTGGTAGGCAGGGCATGAATGCAAAATACTACCCAGAGTGTCACTAGGGCTCCCCCTACTGACCAGACAGTACATGAGTACATGCATTGTTTTACTCTCTCACACAATGCAGGCCAAAAACCTCAGCACAGGGCCAGGCACAATTGATGGCTCCTCCCCTATGCAGTAAGCACAATATTCTAGTCGTAATTTCAAGCACACTCCATCTACTGGCAGGCAGCACATGAATGCAAAAACTAACCAGAGTTTCACTCAGGCTCCCTCTACTGGCAGGCAGGGCATGAATTTAAAACACTACAGAGTGTCACTAAGACTCTCCCTACTGCGACAAACAGAGCCTGAGTCCACATGCATTGTTTTATCTTCTCACACATCACAGACCGAAGACAAACGCATACTTTCTACAACAGCCACTATGAGAGAACGGTGCTTGGTTGTTTCTTTCTTTGTAACAATACAGAACATCAGGGGAGAGTGCGAACGCAGTCCCCCGCTATCAGAAATTATGCAGTCGAGATTCCCACATTTGGGGAATTCGCAAGGGACAGCACAGCCTAAGTGCAATGGCTGAGCCTCATCTTGGGCAAACCACCTTCTTGATCATGGTATCACCCCTGCCAGGTAAGTATGTCTTCTTTTCCTTGTCTGAGAACTGCCCTGCATCAATGTCAGACACTGGAAGAGGGTGGAGAAACCTCAGCACAGGGCCAGGTACAATTGCAGGCTCCTCCCCTTCCAGTTCGGCACAAGATTATAGTCAGAATTCCAAGCACGCTCCATCTACTGGCAGGCAGCACATGAATGCAAAAAACTAACCAGAGTTTCACTCAGGCTCCCTCTATTGGTTGGCAGGGCATGAATGCAAAATACTACCCAGAGTGTCACTAGGGCTCCCCCTACTGACCAGACAGTACATGAGTACATGCATTGTTTTACTGTCTCACACAATGCAGGCCAAAAACCTCAGCACAGGGCCAGGCACAATTGATGGCTCCTCCCCTAGTCAGCACAATATTCTAGTCGTAATTTCAAGCACACTCCATCTACTGGCAGGCAGCACATGAATGCAAAAAACTAACCAGAGTTTCACTCAGGCTCCCTCTACTGGCAGGCAGGGCATGAATTTAAAACACTACCGAGAGTGTCACTAGGACTCTCCCTACTGGGACAGACAGAGCCTGAGTCCACATGCATTGTTTTATCTTCTCACACATCACAGACCAAAGACAAATGCATACTTTCTACAACAGCCACTATGAGAGAATGGTGCTTGGTTGTTTCTTTCTTTGTAACAATACAGAACATCAGGGGAGAGCGCGAACGCAGTCCCCCACTATCAGAAATTATGCAGTCGAGATTCCCACATTTGGGGAATTCGCAAGGGTCAGCACAGCCTAAGTGCAATGGCTGAGCCTCACCTTGGGCAAACCACCTTCTTGATCATGGTATCACCCCTGCCAGGTAAGTATGCCCTGTGTTTCTTGTCTGAGAACTGCCCTGCATCAATGGCAGACACTGGAAGAGGGTGGAGAAACCTCAGCACAGGGCCAGGTACAATTGCAGGCTCCTCCCCTTCCAGTTCGGCACAAGATTATAGTCAGAATTCCAAGCACGCTCCATCTACTGGCAGGCAGCACATGAATGCAAAAAACTAACCAGAGTTTCACTCAGGCTCCCTCTATTGGTAGGCAGGGCATGAATGCAAAATACTACCCAGAGTGTCACTAGGGCTCCCCCTACTGACCAGACAGTACATGAGTACATGCATTGTTTTACTGTCTCACACAATGCAGGCCAAAAACCTCAGCACAGGGCCAGGCACAATTGATGGCTCCTCCCCTATGCGGTCAGCACAATATTCTAGTCGTAATTTCAAGCACACTCCATCTACTGGCAGGCAGCACATGAATGCAAAAAACTAACCAGAGTTTCACTCAGGCTCCCTCTACTGGCAGGCAGGGCATGAATTTAAAACACTACCGAGAGTGTCACTAGGACTCTCCCTACTGGGACAGACAGAGCCTGAGTCCACATGCATTGTTTTATCTTCTCACACATCACAGACCAAAGACAAATGCATACTTTCTACAACAGCCACTATGAGAGAATGGTGCTTGGTTGTTTCTTTCTTTGTAACAATACAGAACATCAGGGGAGAGCGCAAACGCAGTCCCCCACTATCAGAAATTATGCAGTCGAGATTCCCACATTTGGGAATTCGCAAGGGTCAGCAGCCTAAGTGCAATGGCTGAGCCTCAGGCAAACCACCTTCTTGATCATGGTATCACCCCTGCCAGGTAGTACTTGTCTGAGAACCCTGCATCAATGTCAGACACTGGAAGAGGGTGGAGAAAACTCAGCACAGGGCCAGGTACTGCAGCCTTCCAGTTCGGCACTATAGTCAGAATTGCAAACTGGCAGGCAGCACATGAATGCAAAAAACTAACCAGAGTTTCACTCAGGCTCCCTCTATTGGTAGGCAGGGCATGAATGCAAAATACTACCCAGAGTGTCACTAGGGCTCCCCCTACTGACCAGACAGTACATGAGTACATGCATTGTTTTACTGTCTCACACAATGCAGGCCAAAAACCTCAGCACAGGGCCAGGCACAATTGATGGCTCCTCCCCTATGCGGTCAGCACAATATTCTAGTCGTAATTTCAAGCACACTCCATCTACTGGCAGGCAGGCATGAATTTAAAACACTACAGAGTGTCACTAGACTCTCCCTACTGGACAAACAGAGCCTGAATCCACATGCATTGTTTTATCTTCTCACACATCACAGACCGAAGACAAATGCATACTTTCTACAACAGCCACTATGAGAGAATGGTGCTTGGTTGTTTCTTTCTTTGTAACAATACAGAACATCAGGGGAGAGGCAAACGCAGTCCCCCGCTATCAGAAATTATGCAGTCGAGATTCCCACATTTGGGGAATTCGCAAGGGTCAGCACAGCCTAAGTGCAATGGCTGAGCCTCACCTTGGGCAAACCACCTTCTTGATCATGGTATCACCCCTGCCAGGTAAGTATGCCTTCTTTTCCTTGTCTGAGAACTGCCCTGCATCAATGTCAGACACTGGAAGAGGGTGGAGAAACCTCAGCACAGGGCCAGGTACAATTGCAGGCTCCTCCCCTTCCAGTTCGGCACAAGATTATAGTCAGAATTCCAAGCACGCTCCATCTACTGGCAGGCAGCACATGAATGCAAAAAACTAACCAGAGTTTCACTCAGGCTCCCTCTATTGGTAGGCAGGGCATGAATGCAAAATACTACCCAGAGTGTCACTAGGGCTCCCCCTACTGACCAGACAGTACATGAGTACATGCATTGTTTTACTGTCTCACACAATGCAGGCCAAAAACCTCAGCAATGGGCCAGGCACAATTGATGGCTCCTCCCCTATGCGGTCAGCACAATATTCTAGTCGTCAAGCATCACTCGCTCTATCTACATGGCAGACAGTACATGAGTACATGCATTGTTTTACTGTCTCACACAATGCAGGCCAAAAACCTCAGCACAGGGCCAGGCACAATTGATGGTATGCGGTCAGCACAATATTCTAGTCGTAATTTCAAGCACACTCCATCTACTGGCAGGCAGCACATGAATGCAAAAAACTAACCTCACTCAGGCTCCCTCTACTGGCAGGGCATGAATTTAAAACACTACCGAGAGTGTCACTAGGACTCTCCCTACTGGGACAGACAGAGCCTGAGTCCACATGCATTGTTTTATCTTCTCACACATCACAGACCAAAGACAAACGCATACTTTCTACCACAGCCACTATGAGAGAATGGTGCTTGGTTGTTTCTTTCTTTGTAACAATACAGAACATCAGGGGAGAGCGCGAACGCAGTCCCCCACTATCAGAAATTATGCAGTCGAGATTCCCACATTTGGGGAATTCGCAAGGGTCAGCACAGCCTAAGTGCAATGGCTGAACCTCACCTTGGGCAAACCACCTTCTTGATCATGGTATCACCCCTGCCAGGTAAGTATGCCCTGTGTTCCTTGTCTGAGAACTGCCCTGCATCAATGGCAGACACTGGAAGAGGGTGGAGAAAACTCAGCACAGGGCCACAATTGGGCCAGGCACAAGATTATAGTCAGAATTCAAGCACGCTCCATCTACTGGCAGGCAGACATGAATGCAAAAAACTAACCAGAGTTTCACTCAGGCTCCCTCTATTGGTAGGCAGGGCATGAATGCAAAATACTACCCAGAGTGTCACTAGGGCTCCCCCTACTGACCAGGACATGAGGCATTGATTGCCTGAGTCAGCACAGGGCCAGGCACACTATGCAATAACTTGAATTTTCCTCTACTGGCAGGCAGGCATGAATTTAAAACACTATAGAGTGTCACTAGGACTCTCCCTACTGGACAAACAGAGCCTGAATCCACATGCATTGTTTTATCTTCTCACACATCACAGACCAAAAAAAACATACTTTCTACCACAGCCACTATGAGAGAATGGTACTTGGTTGTTTCTTTCTTTGTAACAATAAAGAACATCAGGGGAGAGCGCAAACGCAGTCCCCCACTATCAGAAATTATGCAGTCAAGATTCCCACATTTGGGGAATTCGCAAGGGTCAGCACAGCCTAAGTGCAATGGCTGAGCCTCACCTTGGGCAAACCACCTTCTTGATCATGGTATCACCCCTGCCAGGTAAGTATGCCCTGTGTTCCTTGTCTGAGAACTGCCCTGCATCAATGGCAGACACTGGAAGAGGGTGGAGAAAACTCAGCACAGGGCCAGGTACAATTGCAGGCTCCTCCCCTTCCAGTTCGGCACAAGATTATAGTCAGAATTCCAAGCACGCTCCATCTACTGGCAGGCAGCACATGAATGCAAAAAACTAACCAGAGTTTCACTCAGGCTCCCTCTATTGGTAGGCAGGGCATGAATGCAAAATACTACCCAGAGTGTCACTAGGGCTCCCCCTGCTGACCCCTACTGACCAGACTCAGTACAATTGATGGTTCATAGTCATTTGTCACTCAGGCAGGGCATGAATAAAATACCCAGAGTCACTAGGGCTCCCCCTACTGACCAGACAGTACATGAGTACATGCATTGTTTTACTGTCTCACACAATGCAGGCCAAAAACCTCAGCACAGGGCCAGGCACAATTGATGGCTCCTCCCCTATGCGGTCAGCACAATATTCTAGTCGTAATTTCAAGCACACTCCATCTACTGGCAGGCAGAGCATGAATTTAAAACACTACAGAGTGTCACTAGGACTCTCCCTACTGCGACAAACAGAGCCTGAGTCCACATGCATTGTTTTATCTTCTCACACATCACAGACCGAAGACAAATGCATACTTTCTACAACAGCCACTATGAGAGAATGGTGCTTGGTTGTTTCTTTCTTTGTAACAATACAGAACATCAGGGGAGAGCGCGAACGCAGTCCCCCACTATCAGAAATTATGCAGTCGAGATTCCCACATTTGGGGAATTCGCAAGGGTCAGCACAGCCTAAGTGCAATGGCTGAGCCTCACCTTGGGCAAACCACCTTCTTGATCATGGTATCACCCCTGCCAGGTAAGTATGCCTTCTTTTCCTTGTCTGAGAACTGCCCTGCATCAATGGCAGACACTGGAAGAGGGTGGAGAAAACTCAGCACAGGGCCAGGTACAATTGCAGGCTCCTCCCCTTCCAGTTCGGCACAAGATTATAGTCAGAATTCCAAGCACGCTCCATCTACTGGCAGGCAGCACATGAATGCAAAAAACTAACCAGAGTTTCACTCAGGCTCCCTCTATTGGTAGGCAGGGCATGAATGCAAAATACTACCCAGAGTGTCACTAGGGCTCCCCCTACTGACCAGACAGTACATGAGTACATGCATTGTTTTACTGTCTCACACAATGCAGGCCAAAAACCTCAGCAATGGGCCAGGCACAATTGATGGCTCCTCCCCTATGCGGTCAGCACAATATTCTAGTCGTAATTTCAAGCACGCTCCATCTACTGGCAGGCAGCACATGAATGCAAAAAACTAACCAGAGTTTCACTCAGGCTCCCTCTATTGGTAGGCAGGGCATGAATGCAAAATACTACCCAGAGTGTCACTAGGGCTCCCCCTACTGACCAGACAGTACATGAGTACATGCATTGTTTTACTGTCTCACACAATGCAGGCCAAAAACCTCAGCAATGGGCCAGGCAGCAATTGATGGCTCCTCCCCTATGCGGTCAGCACAATATTCTAGTCGTAATTTCAAGCACACTCCATCTACTGGCAGGCAGCACATGAATCCAAAAACTAACCAGAGTTTCACTCAGGCTCCCTCTACTGGCAGGCAGGGCATGAATTTAAAACACTACCGAGAGTGTCACTAGGACTCTCCCTACTGGGACAGACAGAGCCTGAGTCCACATGCATTGTTTTATCTTCTCACACATCACAGACCAAAGACAAACGCATACTTTCTACCACAGCCACTATGAGAAAATGGTGCTTGGTTGTTTCTTTCTTTGTAACAATACAGAACATCAGGGGAGAGCGCGAACGCAGTCCCCCACTATCAGAAATTATGCAGTCAAGATTCCCACATTTGGGGAATTTGCAAGGGTCAGCACAGCCTAAGTGCAATGGCTGAGCCTCACCTTGAGCAAACCACCTTCTTGATCATGGTATCACCCTGCCAGGTAAGTATGCCCTGTGTTCCTTGTCTGAGAACTGCCCTGCATCAATGGCAGACACTGGAAGAGGGTGGAGAAAACTCAGCACAGGGCCAGGTACAATTGCAGGCTCCTCCCCTTCCAGTTCGGCACAAGATTATAGTCAGAATTCCAAGCACGCTCCATCTACTGGCAGGCAGCACATGAATGCAAAAAACTAACCAGAGTTTCACTCAGGCTCCCTCTATTGGTAGGCAGGGCATGAATGCAAAATACTACCCAGAGTGTCACTAGGGCTCCCCCTACTGACCAGACAGTACATGAGTACATGCATTGTTTTACTGTCTCACACAATGCAGGCCAAAAACCTCAGCACAGGGCCAGGCACAATTGATGGCTCCTCCCCTATGCGGTCAGCACAATATTCTAGTCGTAATTTCAAGCACACTCCATCTACTGGCAGGCAGCACATGAATGCAAAAAACTAACCAGAGTTTCACTCAGGCTCCCTCTACTGGCAGGCAGGGCATGAATTTAAAACACTACCGAGAGTGTCACTAGGACTCTCCCTACTGGGACAGACAGAGCCTGAGTCCACATGCATTGTTTTATCTTCTCACACATCACAGACCAAAGACAAACGCATACTTTCTACACAGCCACTATGAGAGAATGGTGCTTGGTTGTTTCTTTCTTTGTAACAATACAGAACATCAGGGGAGAGCGCGAACGCAGTCCCCCACTATCAGAAATTATGCAGTCGAGATTCCCACATTTGGGGAATTCGCAAGGGTCAGCACAGCCTAAGTGCAATGGCTGAGCCTCACCTTGGGCAAACCACCTTCTTGATCATGGTATCACCCCTGCCAGGTAAGTATGCCCTGTGTTCCTTGTCTGAGAACTGCCCTGCATCAATGGCAGACACTGGAAGAGGGTGGAGAAAACTCAGCACAGGGCCAGGTACAATTGCAGGCTCCTCCCCTTCCAGTTCGGCACAAGATTATAGTCAGAATTCCAAGCACGCTCCATCTACTGGCAGGCAGCACATGAATGCAAAAAACTAACCAGAGTTTCACTCAGGCTCCCTCTATTGGTAGGCAGGGCATGAATGCAAAATACTACCCAGAGTGTCACTAGGGCTCCCCCTACTGACCAGACAGTACATGAGTACATGCATTGTTTTACTGTCTCACACAATGCAGGCCAAAAACCTCAGCACAGGGCCAGGCACAATTGATGGCTCCTCCCCTATGCGGTCAGCACAATATTCTAGTCGTAATTTCAAGCACACTCCATCTACTGGCAGGCAGCACATGAATGCAAAAAACTAACCAGAGTTTCACTCAGGCTCCCTCTACTGGCAGGCAGGGCATGAATTTAAAACACTACCGAGAGTGTCACTAGGACTCTCCCTACTGGGACAGACAGAGCCTGAGTCCACATGCATTGTTTTATCTTCTCACACATCACAGACCAAAGACAAACGCATACTTTCTACCACAGCCACTATGAGAGAATGGTGCTTGGTTGTTTCTTTCTTTGTAACAATACAGAACATCAGGGGAGAGCGCGAACGCAGTCCCCCACTATCAGAAATTATGCAGTCGAGATTCCCACATTTGGGGAATTCGCAAGGGTCAGCACAGCCTAAGTGCAATGGCTGAGCCTCACCTTGGGCAAACCACCTTCTTGATCATGGTATCACCCCTGCCAGGTAAGTATGCCCTGTGTTCCTTGTCTGAGAACTGCCCTGCATCAATGGCAGACACTGGAAGAGGGTGGAGAAAACTCAGCACAGGGCCAGGTACAATTGCAGGCTCCTCCCCTTCCAGTTCGGCACAAGATTATAGTCAGAATTCCAAGCACGCTCCATCTACTGGCAGGCAGCACATGAATGCAAAAAACTAACCAGAGTTTCACTCAGGCTCCCTCTATTGGTAGGCAGGGCATGAATGCAAAATACTACCCAGAGTGTCACTAGGGCTCCCCCTACTGACCAGACAGTACATGAGTACATGCATTGTTTTACTGTCTCACACAATGCAGGCCAAAAACCTCAGCACAGGGCCAGGCACAATTGATGGCTCCTCCCCTATGCGGTCAGCACAATATTCTAGTCGTAATTTCAAGCACACTCCATCTACTGGCAGGCAGAGCATGAATTTAAAACACTACCGAGAGTGTCACTAGGACTCTCCCTACTGGGACAAACAGAGCCTGAGTCCACATGCATTGTTTTATCTTCTCACACATCACAGACCAAAGACAAATGCATACTTTCTACAACAGCTACTATGAGAGAATGGTGCTTGGTTGTTTCTTTCTTTGTAACAATACAGAACATCAGGGGAGAGCGCGAACGCAGTCCCCCACTATCAGAAATTATGCAGTCGAGATTCCCACATTTGGGGAATTCGCAAGGGTCAGCACAGCCTAAGTGCAATGGCTGAGCCTCACCTTGGGGAAACCACCTTCTTGATCATGGTATCACCCCTGCCAGGTAAGTATGCCTTCTTTTCCTTGTCTGAGAACTGCCCTGCATCAATGTCAGACACTGGAAGAGAGTGGAGAAACCTCAGCACAGGGCCAGGTACAATTGCAGGCTCCTCCCCTTCCAGTTCGGCACAAGATTATAGTCAGAATTCCAAGCACGCTCCATCTACTGGCAGGCAGCACATGAATGCAAAAAACTAACCAGAGTTTCACTCAGGCTCCCTCTATTGGTAGGCAGGACATGATTGCAAAATACTACCCAGAGTGTCACTAGGGCTCCCCCTACTGACCAGACAGTACATGAGTACATGCATTGTTTTACTGTCTCACACAATGCAGGCCAAAAACCTCAGCACAGGGCCAGGCACAATTGATGGCTCCTCCCCTATGCGGTCAGCACAATATTCTAGTCGTAATTTCAAGCACACTCCATCTACTGGCAGGCAGCACATGAATGCAAAAAACTAACCAGAGTTTCACTCAGGCTCCCTCTACTGGCAGGCAGGGCATGAATTTAAAACACTATCGAGAGTGTCACTAGGACTCTCCCTACTGGGACAGACAGAGCCTGAGTCCACATGCATTGTTTTATCTTCTCACACATCACAGACCAAAGACAAATGCATACTTTCTACCACAGCCACTATGAGAGAATGGTGCTTGGTTGTTTCTTTCTTTGTAACAATACAGAACATCAGGGGAGAGCGCGAACGCAGTCCCCCACTATCAGAAATTATGCAGTCGAGATTCCCACATTTGGGGAATTCGCAAGGGTCAGCACAGCCTAAGTGCAATGGCTGAGCCTCACCTTGGGCAAACCACCTTCTTGATCATGGTATCACCCCTGCCAGGTAAGTATGCCCTGTGTTCCTTGTCTGAGAACTGCCCTGCATCAATGGCAGACACTGGAAGAGGGTGGAGAAAACTCAGCACAGGGCCAGGTACAATTGCAGGCTCCTCCCCTTCCAGTTCGGCACAAGATTATAGTCAGAATTCCAAGCACGCTCCATCTACTGGCAGGCAGCACATGAATGCAAAAAACTAACCAGAGTTTCACTCAGGCTCCCTCTATTGGTAGGCAGGGCATGAATGCAAAATACTACCCAGAGTGTCACTAGGGCTCCCCCTACTGACCAGACAGTACATGAGTACATGCATTGTTTTACTGTCTCACACAATGCAGGCCAAAAACCTCAGCACAGGGCCAGGCACAATTGATGGCTCCTCCCCTATGCGGTCAGCACAATATTCTAGTCGTAATTTCAAGCACACTCCATCTACTGGCAGGCAGCACATGAATGCAAAAAACTAACCAGTGTTTCACTCAGGCTCCCTCTACTGGCAGGCAGGGCATGAATTTAAAACACTACCGAGAGTGTCACTAGGACTCTCCCTACTGCGACAAACAGAGCCTAAATCCACATGCATTGTTTTATCTTCTCACACATCACAGACCGAAAACAAATGCATACTTTCTACAACAGCCACTATAAGAGAATGGTGCTTGGTTGTTTCTTTCTTTGTAACAATACAGAACATCAGGGGAGAGCGCGAACGCAGTCCCCCACTATCAGAAATTATGCAGTCGAGATTCCCACATTTGGGGAATTCGCAAGGGTCAGCACAGCCTAAGTGCAATGGCTGAGCCTCACCTTGGGCAAACCACCTTCTTGATCATGGTATCACCCCTGCCAGGTAAGTATGCCCTGTGTTCCTTGTCTGAGAACTGCCCTGCATCAATGGCAGACACTGGAAGAGGGTGGAGAAAACTCAGCACAGGGCCAGGTACAATTGCAGGCTCCTCCCCTTCCAGTTCGGCACAAGATTATAGTCAGAATTCCAAGCACGCTCCATCTACTGGCAGGCAGCACATGAATGCAAAAAACTAACCAGAGTTTCACTCAGGCTCCCTCTATTGGTAGGCAGGGCATGAATGCAAAATACTACCCAGAGTGTCACTAGGGCTCCCCCTACTGACCAGACAGTACATGAGTACATGCATTGTTTTACTGTCTCACACAATGCAGGCCAAAAACCTCAGCAATGGGCCAGGCACAATTGATGGCTCCTCCCCTATGCAGTCAGCACAATATTCTAGTCGTAATTTCAAGCACACTCCATCTACTGGCAGCACATGAATGCAAAAAACTAACCAGTGTGTCACTCAGGCTCCCTCTACTGGCAGGCAGGGCATGAATTTAAAACACTATCGAGAGTGTCACTAGGACTCTCCCTACTGGGACAGACAGAGCCTGAGTCCACATGCATTGTTTTATCTTCTCACACATCACAGACCAAAGACAAACGCATACTTTCTACCACAAATACTATGAGAGAATGGTGCTTGGTTGTTTCTTTCTTTGTAACAATACAGAACATCAGGGGAGAGCGCGAACGCAGTGCCCCACTATCAGAAATTATGCAGTCGAGATTCCCACATTTGGGGAATTCGCAAGGGTCAGCACAGCCTAAGTGCAATGGCTGAGCCTCACCTTGGGCAAACCACCTTCTTGATCATGGTATCACCCCTGCCAGGTAAGTATGCCCTGGGTTCCTTGTCTGAGAACTGCCCTGCATCAATGGCAGACACTGGAAGAGGGTGGAGAAAACTCAGCACAGGGCCAGGTACAATTGCAGGCTCCTCCCCTTCCAGTTCGGCACAAGATTATAGTCAGAATTCCAAGCACGCTCCATCTACTGGCAGGCAGCACATGAATGCACAAAACTAACCAGAGTTTCACTCAGGCTCCCTCTATTGGTAGGCAGGGCATGAATGCAAAATACTACCCAGAGGGTCACTAGGGCTCCCCCTACTGACCAGACAGTACATGAGTACATGCATTGTTTTACTGTCTCACACAATGCAGGCCAAAAACCTCAGCAATGGGCCAGGCACAATTGATGGCTCTCCCCTATGCGGTCAGCACAATATTCTAGTCGTAATTTCAAGCACACTCCATCTACTGGCAGGCAGCACATGAATGCAAAAAACTAACCAGAGTTTCACTCAGGCTCCCTCTACTCAGGCAGCACACTCCAGATCTACTGGCAGGCAGCACATGAATGCAAAAAACTAAACAGAGTTTCACTCAGGCTCCATCTACTGGCAGGCAGAGCATGAATTTAAAACACTACAGAGTGTCACTAGGACTCTCCCTACTGGGACAAACAGAGCCTGAGTCCACATGCATTGTTTTTTCTCACACATCACAGACCGAAAACAAATGCATACTTTCTACAACAGCCACTATGAGAGAATGGTGCTTGGTTGTTTCTTTCTTTGTAACAATACTGAACATCAGGGAAGAGCGCGAACGTAGTCCCCCACTATCAGAAATTATGCAGTCGAGATTCCCACATTTGGGGAATTCGCAAGGGTCAGCACAGCCTAAGTGCAATGGCTGAGTCTCACCTTGGGCAAACCACCTTCTTGATCATGGTATCAACCCTGCCAGGTAAGTATGCCTTCTTTTCCTTGTCTGAGAACTGCCCTGCATCAATGTCAGACACTGGAAGAGGGTGGAGAAACCTCAGCACAGGGCCAGGTACAATTGCAGGCTCCTCCCCTTCCAGTTCGGCACAAGATTATAGTCAGAATTCCAAGCACGCTCCATCTACTGGCAGGCAGCACATGAATGCAAAAAACTAACCAGAGTTTCACTCAGGCTCCCTCTATTGGTAGGCAGGGCATGAATGCAAAATACTACCCAGAGTGTCACTAGGGCTCCCCCTACTGACCAGACAGTACATGAGTACATGCATTGTTTTACTGTCTCACACAATGCAGGCCAAAAACCTCAGCAATGGGCCAGGCACAATTGATGGCTCCTCCCCTATGCGGTCAGCACAATATTCTAGTCGTAATTTCAAGCACACTCCATCTACTGGCAGGCAGAGCATGAATTTAAAACACTACAGAGTGTCACTAGGACTCTCCCTACTGGGACAAACAGAGCCTGAGTCCACATGCATTGTTTTTTCTCACACATCACAGACCGAAAACAAATGCATACTTTCTACAACAGCCACTATGAGAGAATGGTGCTTGGTTGTTTCTTTCTTTGTAACAATACAGAACATCAGGGAAGAGCGCGAACGTAGTCCCCCACTATCAGAAATTATGCAGTCGAGATTCCCACATTTGGGGAATTCGCAAGGGTCAGCACAGCCTAAGTGCAATGGCTGAGCCTCACCTTGGGCAAACCACCTTCTTGATCATGGTATCACCCCTGCCAGGTAAGTATGCCCTGGGTTCCTTGTCTGAGAACTGCCCTGCATCAATGGCAGACACTGGAAGAGGGTGGAGAAAACTCAGCACAGGGCCAGGTACAATTGCAGGCTCCTCCCCTTCCAGTTCGGCACAAGATTATAGTCAGAATTCCAAGCACGCTCCATCTACTGGCAGGCAGCACATGAATGCAAAAAACTAACCAGAGTTTCACTCAGGCTCCCTCTATTGGTAGGCAGGGCATGAATGCAAAATACTACCCAGAGTGTCACTAGGGCTCCCCCTACTGACCAGACAGTACATGAGTACATGCATTGTTTTACTGTCTCACACAATGCAGGCCAAAAACCTCAGCAATGGGCCAGGCACAATTGATGGCTCCTCCCCTATGCGGTCAGCACAATATTCTAGTCGTAATTTCAAGCACACTCCATCTACTGGCAGGCAGCACATGAATGCAAAAAACTAACCAGTGTTTCACTCAGGCTCCCTCTACTGGCAGGCAGGGCATGAATTTAAAACACTACCGAGAGTGTCACTAGGACTCTCCCTACTGGGACAGACAGAGCCTGAGTCCACATGCATTGTTTTATCTTCTCACACATCACAGACCCAAAGACAAACGCATACTTTCTACCACAGCCACTATGAGAGAATAGTGCTTGGTTGTTTCTTTCTTTATAACAATACAGAACATCAGGGGAGAGCGCGAACGCAGTCCCCCACTAGCAGAAACTATGCAGTCGAGATTCCCACATTTGGGGAATTCGCAAGGGTCAGCACAGCCTAAGTGCAATGGCTGAGCCTCACCTTGGGCAAACCACCTTCTTGATCATGGTATCACCCCTGCCAGGTAAGTATGCCCTGTTCCTTGTCTGAGAACTGCCCTGCATCAATGGCAGACACTGGAAGAGGGTGGAGAAAACTCAGCACAGGGCCAGGTACAATTGCAGGCTCCTCCCCTTCCAGTTCGGCACAAGATTATAGTCAGAATTCCAAGCACGCTCCATCTACTGGCAGGCAGCACATGAATGCAAAAAACTAACCAGAGTTTCACTCAGGCTCCCTCTATTGGTAGGCAGGGCATGAATGCAAAATACTACCCAGAGTGTCACTAGGGCTCCCCCTACTGACCAGACAGTACATGAGTACATGCATTGTTTTACTGTCTCACACAATGCAGGCCAAAAACCTCAGCACAGGGCCAGGCACAATTGATGGCTCCTCCCCTATGCGGTCAGCACAATATTCTAGTCGTAATTTCAAGCACACTCCATCTACTGGCAGGCAGAGCATGAATTTAAAACACTACAGAGTGTCACTATGACTCTCCCTACTGCGACAAACAGAGCCTGAGTCCACATGCATTGTTTTATCTTCTCACACATCACAGACCGAAAACAAATGCATACTTTCTACAACAGCCACTATGAGAGAATGGTGCTTGGTTGTTTCTTTCTTTGTAACAATACAGAACATCAGGGGAGAGCGCGAACGCAGTCCCCCACTATCAGAAATTATGCAGTCGAGATTCCCACATTTGGGGAATTCGCAAGGGTCAGCACAGCCTAAGTGCAATGGCTGAACCTCACCTTGGGCAAACCACCTTCTTGATCATGGTATCACCCCTGCCAGGTAAGTATGCCCTGTGTTCCTTGTCTGAGAACTGCCCTGCATCAATGGCAGACACTGGAAGAGGGTGGAGAAAACTCAGCACAGGGCCAGGTACAATTGCAGGCTCCTCCCCTTCCAGTTCGGCACAAGATTATAGTCAGAATTCCAAGCACGCTCCATCTACTGGCAGGCAGCACATGAATGCAAAAAACTAACCAGAGTTTCACTCAGGCTCCCTCTATTGGTAGGCAGGGCATGAATGCAAAATACTACCCAGAGTGTCACTAGGGCTCCCCCTACTGACCAGACAGTACATGAGTACATGCATTGTTTTACTGTCTCACACAATGCAGGCCAAAAACCTCAGCACAGGGCCAGGCACAATTGATGGCTCCTCCCCTATGCGGTCAGCACAATATTCTAGTCGTAATTTCAAGCACACTCCATCTACTGGCAGGCAGCACATGAATGCAAAAAACTAACCAGAGTTTCACTCAGGCTCCCTCTACTGGCAGGCAGGGCATGAATTTAAAACACTACCGAGAGTGTCACTAGGACTCTCCCTACTGGGACAGACAGAGCCTGAGTCCACATGCATTGTTTTATCTTCTCACACATCACAGACCAAAGACAAACGCATACTTTCTACCACAGCCACTATGAGAGAATGGTGCTCGGTTGTTTCTTTCTTTGTAACAATACAGAACATCAGGGGAGAGCGCGAACGCAGTCCCCCACTATCAGAAATTATGCAGTCGAGATTCCCACATTTGGGGAATTCGCAAGGGTCAGCACAGCCTAAGTGCAATGGCTGAACCTCACCTTGGGCAAACCACCTTCTTGATCATGGTATCACCCCTGCCAGGTAAGTATGCCCTGTGTTCCTTGTCTGAGAACTGCCCTGCATCAATGGCAGACACTGGAAGAGGGTGGAGAAACCTCAGCACAGGGCCAGGTACAATTGCAGGCTCTTCCCCTTCCAGTTTGGCACAAGATTATAGTCAGAATTCCAAGCACGCTCCATCTACTGGCAGGCAGCACATGAATGCAAAAAACTAACCAGAGTTTCACTCAGGCTCCCTCTATTGGTAGGCAGGGCATGAATGCAAAATACTACCCAGAGTGTCACTAGGGCTCCCCCTACTGACCAGACAGTACATGAGTACATGCATTGTTTTACTGTCTCACACAATGCAGGCCAAAAACCTCAGCACAGGGCCAGGCACAATTGATGGCTCCTCCCCTATGCGGTCAGCACAATATTCTAGTCGTAATTTCAAGCACACTCCATCTACTGGCAGGCAGAGCATGAATTTAAAACACTATAGAGTGTCACTAGGACTCTCCCTACTGCGACAAACAGAGCCTGAGTCCACATGCATTGTTTTATCTTCTCACACATCACAGACCGAAAACAAATGCATACTTTCTACAACAGCCACTATGAGAGAATGGTGCTTGGTTGTTTCTTTCTTTGTAACAATACAGAACATCAGGGGAGAGCGCGAACGCAGTCCCCCACTATCAGAAATTATGCAGTCGAGATTCCCACATTTGGGGAATTCGCAAGGGTCAGCACAGCCTAAGTGCAATGGCTGAGCCTCACCTTGGGCAAACCACCTTCTTGATCATG
Source organism: Clarias magur (assembly GCA_013621035.1). Classification (NCBI taxonomy): domain Eukaryota; kingdom Metazoa; phylum Chordata; class Actinopteri; order Siluriformes; family Clariidae; genus Clarias; species Clarias magur. Next base: position 25,384 of record QNUK01001270.1, on the reverse strand, counting down.
GTATCACCCCTGCCAGGTAAGTATGCCTTCTTTTCCTTGTCTGAGAACTGCCCTGCATCAATGGCAGACACTGGAAGAGGGTGGAGAACCCTCAGCACAGGGCCAGGTACAATTGCAGGCTCCTCCCCTTCCAGTTCGGCACAAGATTATAGTCAGAATTCCAAGCACGCTCCATCTACTGGCAGGCAGCACATGAATGCAAAAAACTAACCAGAGTTTCACTCAGGCTCCCTCTATTGGTAGGCAGGGCATGAATGCAAAATACTACCCAGAGTGTCACTAGGGCTCCCCCTACTGACCAGACAGTACATGAGTACATGCATTGTTTTACTGTCTCACACAATGCAGGCCAAAACCTCAGCACAGGGCCAGGCACAATTGATGGCTCCTCCCCTATGCGGTCAGCACAATATTCTAGTCGTAATTTCAAGCACACTCCATCTACTGGCAGGCAGCACATGAATGCAAAAAACTAAACAGAGTTTCACTCAGGCTCCATCTACTGGCAGGCAGGGCATGAATTTAAAACACTACCCAGAGTGTCACTAGGACTCTCCCTACTGGGACAAACAGAGCCTGAGTCCACATGCATTGTTTTATCTTCTCACACATCACAGACCGAAGACAAATGCATATTTTCTACAACAGCCACTATGAGAGAACTTTGTAACAATACAGAACATCAGGGGAGAGCGCGAACGCAGTCCCCCACTATCAGAAATTACAGTGGAGATTCCCACATTTGGGGAATTCGCAATCAGCACAGCCTAAGTGCAATGGCTGAGCCTCACCTTGGGCAAACCACCTTCTTGATCATGGTATCACCCCTGCCAGGTAAGTATGCCTTCTTTTCCTTGTCTGAGAACTGCCCTGCATCAATGTCAGACACTGGAAGAGGGTGGAGAAACCTCAGCACAGGGCCAGGTACAATTGCAGGCTCCTCCACTTCCAGTTCGGCACAAGATTATAGTCAGAATTCCAAGCACGCTCCATCTACTGGCAGGCAGCACATGAATGCAAAAAACTAACCAGAGTTTCACTCAGGCTCCCTCTATTGGTAGGCGGGGCATGAATGCAAAATACTACCCAGAGTGTCACTAGGGCTCCCCCTACTGACCAGACAGTACATGAGTACATGCATTGTTTTACTGTCTCACACAATGCAGGCCAAAAACCTCAGCAATGGGCCAGGCACAATTGATGGCTCTTCCCCTATGTGGTCAGCACAATATTCTAGTCGTAATTTCAAGCACACTCCATCTACTGGCAGACAGAGCATGAATTTAAAACACTACAGAGTGTCACTCAGGCTCCCTCTACTGGCAGGCAGGGCATGAATTTAAAACACTACCGAGAGTGTCACTAGGACTCTCCCTACTGGGACAGACAGAGCCTGAGTCCACATGCAGTGTTTTATCTTCTCACACATCACAGACCAAAGACAAACGCATACTTTCTACCACAAATACTATGAGAGAATGGTGCTTGGTTGTTTCTTTCTTTGTAGCAATACAGAACATCAGGGGAGAGCGCGAACGCAGTGCCCCACTATCAGAAATTATGCAGTGAGATTCCCACATTTGGGGGAGCCATGAGGAGTCAGCAGCCCTAAATTGTGTGGCTGAGCCTCACCTTGAGCAAACCACCTTCTGATGTGGTAATGCCCCCTGCCCGGGTAGTATGCCTGTGTTCCTTGTCGCTGCCCTGCATCAATGGCAGACACTGGAAGGGTGGAAAACTCAGCACAGGGCCAGGTACAATTGCAGGCTCCTCCCCTTCCAGTTCGGCACAAGATTATAGTCAGAATTCTAAGCACGCTCCATCTACTGGCAGGCAGCACATGAATGCAAAAAACTAACCAGAGTTTCACTCAGGCTCCCTCTATTGGTAGGCAGGGCATGAATGCAAAATACTACCCAGAGTGTCACTAGGGCTCCCCCTACTGACCAGACAGTACATGAGTACATGCATTGTTTTACTGTCTCACACAATGCAGGCCAAAAACCTCAGCACAGGGCCAGGCACAATTGATGGCTCCTCCCCTATGCGGTCAGCACAATATTCTAGTCGTAATTTCAAGCACACTCCATCTACTGGCAGGCAGAGCATGAATTTAAAACACTATAGAGTGTCACTAGGACTCTCCCTACTGCTACAAACAGAGCCTGAATCCACATGCATTGTTTTATCTTCTCACACATCACAGACCGAAAAAAAATGCATACTTTCTACAACAGCCACTATGAGAAAATGGCACTTGGTTGTTTCTTTCTTTGTAACAATACAGAACATCAGGGGAGAGCGCGAACGCAGTCCCCCACTATCAGAAATTATGCAGTCAAGATTCCCACATTTGGGGAACTCGCAAGGATCAGCACAGCCTAAGTGCAATGGCTGAGCCTCACCTTGGGCAAACCACCTTCTTGATCATGGTATCACCCCTGCCAGGTAAGTATGCCCTGTGTTCCTTGTCTGAGAACTGCCCTGCATCAATGGCAGACACTGGAAGAGGGTGGAGAAAACTCAGCACAGGGCCAGGTACAATTGCAGGCTCCTCCCCTTCCAGTTCGGCACAAGATTATAGTCAGAATTCCAAGCACGCTCCATCTACTGGCAGGCAACACATGAATGCAAAAAACTAACCAGAGTTTCACTCAGGCTCCCTCTATTGGTAGGCAGGGCATGAATGCAAAATACTACCCAGAGTGTCACTAGGGCTCCCCCTGCTGACCAGACAGTACATGAGTACATGCATTGTTTTACTGTCTCACACAATGCAGGCCAAAAACCTCAGCAATGGGCCAGGCACAATTGATGGCTCCTCCCCTATGCGGTCAGGACAATATTCTAGTCGTAATTTCAAGCACACTCCATCTACTGGCAGGCAGAGCATGAATTTAAAACACTACAGAGTGTCACTCAGGCTCCCTCTACTGGCAGGCAAGGCATGAATTTAAAACACTACCGAGAGTGTCACTAGGACTCTCCCTACTGGGACAGACAGAGCCTGAGTCCACATGCATTGTTTTATCTTCTCACACATCACAGACCAAAGACAAACGCATACTTTCTACCACAAATACTATGAGAGAGTGGTGCTTGGTTGTTTCTTTCTTTGTAACAATACAGAACATCAGGGGAGAGCGCGAACGCAGTGCCCCACTATCAGAAATTATGCAGTCGAGATTCCCACATTTGGGGAATTCGCAAGGGTCAGCACAGCCTAAGTGCAATGGCTGAGCCTCACCTTGGGCAAACCACCTTCTTGATCATGGTATCACCCCTGCCAGGTAAGTATGCCCTGTGTTCCTTGTCTGAGAACTGCCCTGCATCAATGGCAGACACTGGAAGAGGGTGGAGAAAACTCAGCACAGGGCCAGGTACAATTGCAGGCTCCTCCCCTTCCAGTTCGGCACAAGATTATAGTCAGAATTCCAAGCACGCTCCATCTACTGGCAGGCAGCACATGAATGCAAAAAACTAACCAGAGTTTCACTCAGGCTCCCTCTATTGGTAGGCAGGGCATGAATGCAAAATACTACCCAGAGTGTCACTAGGGCTCCCCTACTGACCAGACAGTACATGAGTACATGCATTGTTTTACTGTCTCACACAATGCAGGCCAAAAACCTCAGCACAGGGCCAGGCACAATTGATGGCTCCTCCCCTATGCGGTCAGCACAATATTCTAGTCGTAATTTCAAGCACACTCCATCTACTGGCAGGCAGCACATGAATGCAAAAAACTAACCAGAGTTTCACTCAGGCTCCCTCTACTGGCAGGCAGGGCATGAATTTAAAACACTACCGAGAGTGTCACTAGGACTCTCCCTACTGGGACAGACAGAGCCTGAGTCCACATGCATTGTTTTATCTTCTCACACATCACAGACCAAAAACAAACACATACTTTCTACCACAGCCACTATGAGAGAATGGTACTTGGTTGTTTCTTTCTTTGTAACAATACAGAACATCAGGGGAGAGCGCGAACGCAGTCCCCCACTATCAGAAATTATGCAGTCAAGATTCCCACATTTGGGGAATTCGCAAGGGTCAGCACAGCCTAAGTGCAATGGCTGAGCCTCACCTTGGGCAAACCACCTTCTTGATCATGGTATCACCCCTGCCAGGTAAGTATGCCCTGTGTTCCTTGTCTGAGAACTGCCCTGCATCAATGGCAGACACTGGAAGAGGGTGGAGAAAACTCAGCACAGGGCCAGGTACAATTGCAGGCTCCTCCCCTTCCAGTTCGGCACAAGATTATAGTCAGAATTCCAAGCACGCTCCATCTACTGGCAGGCAGCACATGAATGCAAAAAACTAACCAGAGTTTCACTCAGGCTCCCTCTATTGGTAGGCAGGGCATGAATGCAAAATACTACCCAGAGTGTCACTAGGGCTCCCCCTACTGACCAGACAGTACATGAGTACATGCATTGTTTTACTGTCTCACACAATGCAGGCCAAAAACCTCAGCAATGGGCCAGGCACAATTGATGGCTCCTCCCCTATGCGGTCAGCACAATATTCTAGTCGTAATTTCAAGCACACTCCATCTACTGGCAGGCAGCACATGAATGCAAAAAACTAACCAGAGTTTCACTCAGGCTCCATCTACTGGCAGGCAGAGCATGAATTTAAAACACTATCGAGAGTGTCACTAGGACTCTCCTTACTGGGACAAACAGAGCCTGAGTCCACACGCATTGTTTTATCTTCTCACACATCACAGACCGAAAACAAATGCATACTTTCTACAACAGCCACTATGAGAGAATGGTGCTTGGTTGTTTCTTTCTTTGTAACAATACAGAACATCAGGGGAGCGCGCGAACGCAGTCCCCCACTATCAGAAATTATGCAGTCGAGATTCCCACATTTGGGGAATTCGCAAGGGTCAGCACAGCCTAAGTGCAATGGCTGAGCCTCACCTTGGGCAAACCACCTTCTTGATCATGGTATCACCCCTGCCAGGTAAGTATGCCTTCTTTTCCTTGTCTGAGAACTGCCCTGCATCAATGTCAGACACTGGAAGAGGGTGGAGAAACCTCAGCACAGGGCCAGGTACAATTGCAGGCTCCTCCCCTTCCAGTTCGGCACAAGATTATAGTCAGAATTCCAAGCACGCTCCATCTACTGGCAGGCAGCACATGAATGCAAAAAACTAACCAGAGTTTCACTCAGGCTCCCTCTATTGGTAGGCAGGGCATGAATGCAAAATACTACCCAGAGTGTCACTAGGGCTCCCCCTACTGACCAGACAGTACATGAGTACATGCATTGTTTTACTGTCTCACACAATGCAGGCCAAAAACCTCAGCAATGGGCCAGGCACAATTGATGGCTCCTCCCCTATGCGGTCAGCACAATATTCTAGTCGTAATTTCAAGCACACTCCATCTACTGGCAGGCAGCACATGAATGCAAAAAACTAACCAGAGTTTCACTCAGGCTCCATCTACTGGCAGGCAGAGCATGAATTTAAAACACTACAGAGTGTCACTAGGACTCTCCCTACTGGGACAAACAGAGCCTGAGTCCACATGCATTGTTTTATCTTCTCACACATCACAGACCGAAAACAAATGCATACTTTCTACAACAGCCACTATGAGAGAATGGTGCTTGGTTGTTTCTTTCTTTGTAACAATACAGAACATCAGGGGAGAGCGCGAACGCAGTCCCCCACTATCAGAAATTATGCAGTCGAGATTCCCACATTTGGGGAATTCGCAAGGGTCAGCACAGCCTAAGTGCAATGGCTGAGCCTCACCTTGGGCAAACCACCTTCTTGATCATGGTATCACCCCTGCCAGGTAAGTATGCCCTGTGTTCCTTGTCTGAGAACTGCCCTGCATCAATGGCAGACACTGGAAGAGGGTGGAGAAAACTCAGCACAGGGCCAGGTACAATTGCAGGCTCCTCCCCTTCCAGTTCGGCACAAGATTATAGTCAGAATTCCAAGCACGCTCCATCTACTGGCAGGCAGCACATGAATGCAAAAAACTAACCAGAGTTTCACTCAGGCTCCCTCTATTGGTAGGCAGGGCATGAATGCAAAATACTACCCAGAGTGTCACTAGGGCTCCCCCTACTGACCAGACAGTACATGAGTACATGCATTGTTTTACTGTCTCACACAATGCAGGCCAAAAACCTCAGCACAGGGCCAGGCACAATTGATGGCTCCTCCCCTATGCGGTCAGCACAATATTCTAGTCGTAATTTCAAGCACACTCCATCTACTGGCAGGCAGCACATGAATGCAAAAAACTAACCAGAGTTTCACTCAGGCTCCATCTACTGGCAGGCAGGGCATGAATTTAAAACACTACCGAGAGTGTCACTAGGACTCTCCCTACTGGGACAGACAGAGCCTGAGTCCACATGCATTGTTTTATCTTCTCACACATGACAGACCAAAGACAAACGCATACTTTCTACAACAGCCACTACGAGAGAATGGTGCTTGGTTGTTTCTTTCTTTGTAACAATACAGAACATCAGGGGAGAGCGCGAACGCAGTCCCCCACTATCAGAAATTATGCAGTCGAGATTCCCACATTTGGGGAATTCGCAAGGGTCAGCACAGCCTAAGTGCAATGGCTGAGCCTCACCTTGGGCAAACCACCTTCTTGATCATGGTATCACCCCTGCCAGGTAAGTATGCCCTGTGTTCCTTGTCTGAGAACTGCCCTGCATCAATGGCAGACACTGGAAGAGGGTGGAGAAAACTCAGCACAGGGCCAGGTACAATTGCAGGCTCCTCCCCTTCCAGTTCGGCACAAGATTATAGTCAGAATTCCAAGCACGCTCCATCTACTGGCAGGCAGCACATGAATGCAAAAAACTAACCAGAGTTTCACTCAGGCTCCCTCTATTGGTAGGCAGGGCATGAATGCAAAATACTACCCAGAGTGTCACTAGGGCTCCCCCTACTGACCAGACAGTACATGAGTACATGCATTGTTTTACTGTCTCACACAATGCAGGCCAAAAACCTCAGCAATGGGCCAGGCACAATTGATGGCTCCTCCCCTATGCGGTCAGCACAATATTCTAGTCGTAATTTCAAGCACACTCCATCTACTGGCAGGCAGCACATGAATGCAAAAAACTAACCAGAGTTTCACTCAGGCTCCATCTACTGGCAGGCAGAGCATGAATTTAAAACACTACAGAGTGTCACTAGGACTCTCCCTACTGGGACAGACAGAGCCTGAGTCCACATGCATTGTTTTATCTTCTCACACATCACAGACCAAAGACAAACGCATACTTTCTACCACAGCCACTATGAGAGAATGGTGCTTGGTTGTTTCTTTCTTTGTAACAATACAGAACATCAGGGGAGAGCGCGAACGCAGTCCCCCACTATCAGAAATTATGCAGTTGAGATTCCCACATTTGGGGAATTCGCAAGGGTCAGCACAGCCTAAGTGCAATGGCTGAGCCTCACCTTGGGCAAACCACCTTCTTGATCATGGTATCACCCCTGCCAGGTAAGTATGCCCTGTTTCCTTGTCTGAGAACTGCCCTGCATCAATGGCAGACACTGGAAGAGGGTGGAGAAAACTCAGCACAGGGCCAGGTACAATTGCAGGCTCCTCCCCTTCCAGTTCGGCACAAGATTATAGTCAGAATTCCAAGCACGCTCCATCTACTGGCAGGCAGCACATGAATGCAAAAAACTAACCAGAGTTTCACTCAGGCTCCCTCTATTGGTAGGCAGGGCATGAATGCAAAATACTACCCAGAGTGTCACTAGGGCTCCCCCTACTGACCAGACAGTACATGAGTACATGCATTGTTTTACTGTCTCACACAATGCAGGCCAAAAACCTCAGCACAGGGCCAGGCACAATTGATGGCTCCTCCCCTATGCGGTCAGCACAATATTCTAGTCGTAATTTCAAGCACACTCCATCTACTGGCAGGCAGCACATGAATGCAAAAAACTAACCAGAGTTTCACTCAGGCTCCCTCTACTGGCAGGCAGGGCATGAATTTAAAACACTACCGAGAGTGTCACTAGGACTCTCCCTACTGGGACAGACAGAGCCTGAGTCCACATGCATTGTTTTATCTTCTCACACATGACAGACCAAAGACAAACGCATACTTTCTACAACAGCCACTACGAGAGAATGGTGCTTGGTTGTTTCTTTCTTTGTAACAATACAGAACATCAGGGGAGAGCGCGAACGCAGTCCCCCACTATCAGAAATTATGCAGTCGAGATTCCCACATTTGGGGAATTCGCAAGGGTCAGCACAGCCTAAGTGCAATGGCTGAGCCTCACCTTGGGCAAACCACCTTCTTGATCATGGTATCACCCCTGCCAGGTAAGTATGCCTTCTTTTCCTTGTCTGAGAACTGCCCTGCATCAATGTCAGACACTGGAAGAGGGTGGAGAAACCTCAGCACAGGGCCAGGTACAATTGCAGGCTCCTCCCCTTCCAGTTCGGCACAAGATTATAGTCAGAATTCCAAGCACGCTCCATCTACTGGCAGGCAGCACATGAATGCAAAAAACTAACCAGAGTTTCACTCAGGCTCCCTCTATTGGTAGGCAGGGCATGAATGCAAAATACTACCCAGAGTGTCACTAGGGCTCCCCCTACTGACCAGACAGTACATGAGTACATGCATTGTTTTACTGTCTCACACAATGCAGGCCAAAAACCTCAGCACAGGGCCAGGCACAATTGATGGCTCCTCCCCTATGCGGTCAGCACAATATTCTAGTCGTAATTTCAAGCACACTCCATCTACTGGCAGGCAGCACATGAATGCAAAAAACTAACCAGAGTTTCACTCAGGCTCCCTCTATTGGTAGGCAGGGCATGAATGCAAAATACTACGCAGAGTGTCACTAGGGCTCCCCCTACTGACCAGACAGTACATGAGTACATGCATTGTTTTACTGTCTTACACAATGCAGGCCAAAAACCTCAGCACAGGGCCAGGCATCCAAGATGGCGGCGCGGCAGTTGCACGCAGCGGCCACTCCGGAGCCAAAATGGTGCTACATTGTCTATGTCGTGTCGTAGCGTTTTTATTTTGCAAAGTTTATGGACACCGGCACAAACGGTGCTCATACATACCACCGCCAGAAACTTTTGCAACTCAATAAACCGGCATATTTCATTCAAGAAGAGCTGCGGGAGAAGCTACGCGACCTCGGCTTGCTTCGGGAACCAGGCCTCCAGTCCTCGGCGTGGCCTGATGCCCGTGGCCGGAGGAGGGGACATCGCAAGCGGTGCGCGAGGAAGCGAAAGCCCGGCAAGCGGGCGGGAGTCTGTGCTAGGCTAAAAACAAATCCTAGCCGGCCGGCTTTTCCGTCCATCATCTTATCTAACGTCTGCTCCCTGGAAAATAAACTGGACTACATCCGACTGCAACAGGCTACACAGAGGGAGGTTAGGGTTAGGGTTAGGGTTAGGGTAAGAGTTAGAGTTAGCGGTTAGGGTTTAAGGGAGAAGGTAAGTTTTATGGAGATTTTGGTGTTAGTTTTAGGGTTAAGAGCGGATAGGGTTGAAGGAAGAGAGATATGTTTTAGGGTTGAGAGAGAATGGGGTTATAGACTAGGGGTCAGAGGTTAAGTTTTAGGGGTTTTAGGAAGACTGGGGTTATAGAGGTTAAATTTAGGGGTTTTAAGGAGTCTGGGGTTAAAGGTAAGTGAGTTTAGGTTTTTAGGGGTTAGGGGGGATAGAATAAGAGGTTAGAAGTTAAAGGTTAAGGTTAGGTTTGAGGGTTAGGGGTAGGCGCTTAAGGGATTAAGTTTTAGGATTATGGATAGGATAGAGAGGTTAGTAGATGGGGTAACGCGCTAACTAGTATGCACAGGCCATCGATGTCGCTGACTCAACCATGTTACTTTTCATTAAGGCCCAAGGGGTGCATGGTGTTCAATTTCTGTATCCATATTTTCTCTGCTCTTTTTCTTTGCAGGATGGACCATTGTGTGCTGGCCTGTAGGACCATGGCCCGGAATGATTCCCATCCATGTTCCCGGAAGTGTCTGACCAGGTAAGTATTATTTTCTTTTCCTTTAAGGATGTTATGTTTGTGTTGTGTCATTCTGACCAGGATGGTATTGCCCGTTTCTCCAACATATTGTGCACTGCATTGTTCACAGAAAATGAGGTATACACAGTTTGTGCTGTGTACTGTGCCTGATCGGTGAGTATTGAAGACTTCTTTTGTGAGTTTGTTTTGTACATAGTCTTTTTGTTTGAAATATTGTCCCTGATGTTTGGGTTTTGTGATGTGTAGAGGATGTACTTTAGCTCTGATTAAATGATCCTGTAAGGGTTAGGGTTGGGGTTAGGGTTAGGTTTGGGGTTTGGGTTAGCGGTTAGAAGAAAGAGAACAGTGGTTAAATTTTAGGGTTGGAGAGAAAGAGGGGTTAAGTTTTAGGGTTGAGGGAGAAGAGGGGTTAAGTTTTAGGGTTGAGGGAGAAGAGGGGTTAAGTTTTAGGGGTGAAGAGATAAAGGGTTATGGTCAGAATTAGAGGAGAGGAGAGGAGATAGGGTTAGGGTTAGGGTTAGGGTTAGGTTTGGGGTTTGGGTTAGCGGTTAGAAGAAAGAGAAAAGTGGTTAAATTTTAGGGTTGGAGAGAAAGAGGGGTTAAGTAGGGTTAGGGTTAGGGTTAGGGTTAGGTTAGGGGAATATAAAAACATCTTTCAAAGAGTAAATACTCTTAAGAGCACAGGCACACTATTTGTCCTATATTGACAATTAAAAAGACTGTGGGTAGATCTCAAAAATATAAAGATTAATTTTTATTTAATCTCAATCTCAAAATTTTAATTTAAAACTTTAGAGATTAGTTAAAATTTTATCTCTATCAGAAGAAAAACAACAGCAAAAATAAATAAATAATACAAATAATAATAATATAAAAGAATAAAATGAAGATCACCATAAGAATTTTTATTCAAAAACAAAAAAAGAAGAAAATAAATATTTAAGTGAGGAAACAGATAAAGAAGACTTGGGTATATCAACTGACTGAAAAGGAGTGTATATGTGTAGGCAGACACATGACCAGAAATCCAAAAAAAAAAAAAAGGGAAGAGATCCAAACGGCATCTGGTCTCTATTGTGGTGCAGAATTCCATCTCAAAATCTGGTATAATGGTCATGTTGGTCTGAGGTGGTTAATAAAAAACTAAGTATCTGTCCGAGTGAAAAGGAAAAGAAAAGGAAAAAACTGAAAAGAAAACTGGGATGTTGCGCAGGAAAAAGCACAAGGTTCAAAAATTCGTTTGGGGATAGAGATTAATAATTTTTTTTTTTTTTTTTTTTGCGATATATTAGTAGGATTTTTAATTCCTTATATTTATTTGTTAGGGTTAAATTAAATTAGGGTTAGAAAATTGTAGGGTTAAAGTAACTGTTTAGTTTTGGGCTGAGAAGAAATCCTGATTGGGTTAAATTTAGGATTAAAATAAAAATTGGTTATGATTAGGGTAGGAAAAAGGAGAGGGTTAGATACAGTAAATGGAAATTTCAAGACGGTTAGGGTTAGGATGAGGTTAAGATTACAAAGGAAAATAAAACAAGGTTTGATTTGAAATTAAGATTAAAAATAAATTACAATTAGGGTTGAAAGGGTTATGGTTAGGGTTAAGGTAGGAATCAGTATCAGTTTTGAAAGGGTTATGGTTAGAGTTAGAGTGGAGATCCGGATGTAAGTCAAATGTGATCAATAGCTTGACCTAAATGTGGTGGAGGAAAAAAAAAAAAAAAAAGGAAGGCAGAGAAAAGAAGCACTAAGTTCAAGATATCCAAAGGATTTTATTAAAGGATTGTATTAAGACATTATGTTCTTGGAAACTTGACTCGTAGATCTTGAAGTGCTAGAGTAATAAGTGTTATTAGAACGAAGCCGTCATGCAACATTAGTCCAACAACTATTTTTTAGTTAAGTGCAAACCCACAATAAAAAAATGATCAATCAATCACATGCAAACACCCTTTTAACCATATACATAAAGAGAGAGTAAAAGAATTTTAAGGAGGTATGAGGGTGGAAGTTTTTGTACAGAGGAGCGAATCTAAGTGCATTTTATAAGTGCTAAAGAAACTCAAGTGCTAAGAGAACATATATTATATATGTCAAGTTTTTAAAAAATAAGTGCTCAACACATCATCAACCCAGTCAAAACGTACCATGCTTTATTTAAAGTGAACACACACTGCACTATTTACAAAAGGAGAGAGAGAGAGAGAGAGAGAGAGAGAGAGAGGGCGGGGGGTTTTTGGTGGGGAAGAGTTTGGGGGGAGGAAAAACGGGGGGAGAAGAAAATGAAAGTAAACTTTAAGAAAATGGAAAAAAAAGGAGAAAGAAAAAAAGAAAGAAAAAAAAAAAAAGAGAGGAAAAAGGGGACTCCTAAAGATGTAATTATTGTTAGGGTTAGGGTTAGGGTTAGGTTTTTGAAAATGTATATTTAAAATGGGTCCACCTTGTGGTTGATGTGCACTGGCAACAGTTGTGCATTTCCTGGTTCCCCACTGATAAGGTTCCCAGCTCAGGATCAAAACTAAAATAGAAGATAAAATTAAACCATAAATTTAATAAGAAATATAAAATAGTTAAAAATGTATCTATATACATACATAAATAAACAAAGAGAAGAAAAAGAAGAAATAGACAAACAAAATAAATTAATGAAAAAAAAAAAAAAAGGGGGGGGAAAGGAAAAGAGGGTAGGTGGGGTAGTAATGTGGGTAAAAATTAAGATTATGATTTGGGGTGAGGGTTAGAAACAGATAGGGTTATTGCTGTTTAGGGTACTGGTTATGATTAGGGGCCCGAGGGGGTAGGGTTATAGTTGTTTGCAAATGACGGTTATGGTTAGGGTAGGAGGGGATGGGACTGTACAAAATTAAGATAATCGTTAAGGTTAGGGGAGGGAACGATATTGGTGGGTAAAAGGGGAGAGGTGGGGTGGCAAAAAAGAAAAGGAAGTTAAAAATAAAGAAGATTGTTTTAAGAAAATTAGGTGGTTCCTGTCCATAAAATAAAGTCGCGGTTTTAATCCAAGAACTTTGAAGTTAAGGGGAAGTGCTACATTAAAAAAGTGCTATATTATTTAAGTGCAAAGTAAATTAAATTAAGTGCTTAAACCAATAAATCACACATCACCACGCTCATGCAAAAAAAAAAAAAAAACTTAAATTATGCCCTTAATTCCTTATTAAGTACCTTCTGACCAAAACAAGGTACCTTTATTTTATAGACTGACTAAAATCAAAATTAGTCCTTCTCTAACCAACCTAATTGACCTACCATATGAAATATAAAAGATATAATACTGATAAAAACAATAAATTAAAACCATTGAGATACGAGTCCCCGGTTCCCGTTTTTGCTCTCAGAACTTTATTTGGTCGCACCACAGATCAAACAATTGCTGTGCAGTACCTGATGTCCAGTGAATTCCGTCTTTTTCGACCTGAAATAAAAGTTTGTTCAATTCGAGCAGAGGGTACCCGCACTCATCGATGTAGTCATTAAGTGCGTTTAGATTCTGCTGCTCCTGTAAAGGCAAAACATCAGAGAATTGAATGAACGGTGTATATATGGTTGCATTTGGAAAGGCCTCTTGCGCCGCCCTCCAGAGACCCTGTAATTGCTTAATTCCCGTTTTTCGTGGATGTTGTGCTCTATTGTTTAATCCTACTGCTAAAACAACTTTTTGTGTCTGTGGATGGGGTTGTAATTTACGGAAAATTTTGGAAATGTGTAGGTAATTGGCCCCCGGAAAACTATCTACTTGTATATTACTGTCTTTAATCTTGGGGATTCTGGAAAGATTTGAGTCCCCTATGAAAACTATCGGTTTGTGTATTTTAATGGACCAATCAACTCCTTTTCTATCGGTATTAATGTGTCTCTATGGTTTATTTGGTAAACTCACCCTGTCTATGATGTCTCCGCCTGAGGAGTCAGGAGACGACCACTCGGGTTTCAGCGCCATATATGATTCTAGAGAGTCAGATTCAGAGCGGGTGTTTGAAAGAGATTTCTCTTTAATATTCCCAATCATCCTGATCCCTCTCCGACCACTGGTCGCCTCATCCGAGCAAGTCTCCCCCTCCTCAGACCCGAGACCTGTATTTAAAGAAAAACCATCCATTACACTCTTGTTTTTCATTATTTTATCAGTAGAATCTTTAAACGTTACAGGGCTCACCTCTCTGTGATGTACCTGCGCCTGGATTGTGATTTCCTTTTTGTTGGTACTAATGGGTTCTGTAATCAAAGGAACCAACTCACGTAAACAGGAAGGCGGTGTTTCAGTCCTTAATGTAGTAATTCTAGTGTTATGGTTATACCTTAATGTCGGTGCTGAATTAGTCCGTTTAAGAACGGAGGCGTATGACTGTGGGCCAGGATCCCTCAGGAGAGTAGCCTGCTTTTCAAGGATGGTATCCTTACAAGTAGCCAGTGTACTCTCCTTTAATCTATGTTTAAATCTGCCCCTGGCCCACTTCACCGCCACCGTCCACTCCGGCTCAATGAACTCACTAATGTGTTCCATGAGGTCAATGATCACTTGTGTATAGTGCTCTGACAAGATGTACATGTTGTTGTTCATCCAAGCTAGTGTGTTTCGTTTAATCTTTTCTAAAGTACTGTCTTGTGGTGAAGCTGGTTTTATGAACTGTGTAAGTTTGTTAGCTTGTTTGTGCATTCCTCCTGGAAATCTTCCTGTCTGTATCGAATTCTCCACTACTTCAGAATGATGTGTTGCTTGTATGAGTTTAAAATAACGTTTAATTAAAAGTTTGTCCAGCCCATAATTTGTGTGTGATGATACCAGAGGCTGCATATGTTCCCCATTCCCCATCCCTGACTGATCACCCAAAACTGCAAATCTGTTCCGTAATTCCACCATCTCAAGTCTTCAAAACAGAATAAGACCACTAACCAAACTTTGTGAGGATTTTCAAGATCGTCTTGGTCCTTTCAGGCTCCAGAAGAATTCTGTCTTCAAGCTTGTGTTGACTTCATTCCATGCTCTGGGTTAAAGTTCTCAGATACCCTGGTTTGAGAATCCTCCAACAGCTCCAGGCCGGCTTGGGAGAGGGGAAGGATCGAGAGATAAAAAAGAGCAAAGCAAGAAAACAAGGGAGAGAAAAACTCAAAGAAATCAAGAAAGAAAATAAAATAAAAAACCAGAGCTCTGGAAAAATTAAAAAAGGTTATCCTTTCTTTGGTTATCCTCAATGTTTGTAATGTTGGTAAAAGTCCATCCTGAATCTGTATCTTCTTATGTGGATTAAAAGGTCAATCTTTATTTTTATTCAAAGACTAAAAATGGTGAAAAACAAATCAACTAAAGAAAAGCATTTTTTTTAAAAAAAAGGTTCCAGTCAGAGATAAAAACCTAAAAAAACCTGACGTTTCGCATCTAAATGATGCTTCCTCAGAGGTTTATAAGGTAGAAATGAAGAACAAGGCCTCTATTTATCTAAAAATGTGTGCTTGTATGTGAGCACAGACAAACTTTGTGTTGTAAAACCAGGAAATGAAATTGTGATTGGTTGCTTAAACAGGAGCAGCTTCATCTATGGTTCAAAATTCCCTCCAAAAGGGGCGGTACTATAATGAAAGAACCTGATTGGTGACCTTAATTTGAGGCATCCATATTGGAATTTGCCTTTATCAAAATAAGGGTCCTCCAAAACTCCATTAAAATTATTTTCAAAAAAAGGAGTCCCCATAAATTTCATATTATATATGGTGTTAGTGTGTAGGAATCAGGAAAATGCACAAAGGCACTGGCAAGGTTAGGTTTTTAAAAATGTATATTTAAAATGGGTCCACCTTGTGGTTGATGTGCACTGGCAACAGTTGTGCATTTCCTGGTTCCCCACTGATAAGGTTCCCAGCTCAGGATCAAAACTAAAATAGAAGATAAAATTAAACCATAAATTTAATAAGAAATATAAAATAGTTAAAAATGAATCTATATACATACATAAATAAACAAAGAGAAGAAAAAGAAGAAATAGACAAACAAAATAAATTAATGAAAAAAAAAAAAAAAGGGGGGGGGAAAGGAAAAGAGGGTAGGTGGGGTAGTAATGTGGGTAAAAATTAAGATTATGATTTGGGGTGAGGGTTAGAAACAGATAGGGTTATTGCTGTTTAGGGTACTGGTTATGATTAGGGGCCCGAGGGGGTAGGGTTATAGTTGTTTGCAAATAACGGTTATGGTTAGGGTAGGAGGGGATGGGACTGTACAAAATTAAGATAATCGTTAAGGTTAGGGGAGGGAACGATATTGGTGGGTTAGGGTTAGGGCTAGGGTTAGGGTTAGGGTTAGGGTTAGGGTAAGAGTTAGAGTTAGCGGTTAGGGTTTAAGGGAAAAGGTAAGTTTTATGGAGATTTTGGTGTTAGTTTTAGGGTTAAGAGAGGATAGGGTTGAAGGAAGAGAGATATGTTTTAGGGTTGAGAGAGAATGGGGTTATAGACTAGGGGTCAGAGGTTAAGTTTTAGGGGTTTTAGGAAGACTGGGGTTATAGAGGTTAAATTTAGGGGTTTTAAGGAGTCTGGGGTTAAAGGTAAGTGAGTTTAGGTTTTTAGGGGTTAGGGGGGATAGGATAAGAGGTTAGAAGTTAAAGGTTAAGGTTAGGTTTGAGGGTTAGGGGTAGGGGCTTAAGGGATTAAGTTTTAGGATTATGGATAGGATAGAGAGGTTAGTAGATGGGGTAACGCGCTAACTAGTATGCACAGGCCATCGATGTCGCTGACTCAACCATGTTACTTTTCATTAAGGCCCAAGGGGTGCGTGGTGTTCAATTTCTGTATCCATATTTTCTCTGCTCTTTTTCTTTGCAGGATGGACCATTGTGTGCTGGCCTGTAGGACCATGGCCCGGAATGATTCCCATCCATGTTCCCGGAAGTGTCTGACCAGGTAAGTATTATTTTCTTTTCCTTTAAGGATGTTATGTTTGTGTTGTGTCATTCTGACCAGGATGGTATTGCCCGTTTCTCCAACATATTGTGCACTGCATTGTTCACAGAAAATGAGGTATACACAGTTTGTGCTGTGTACTGTGCCCGATCGGTGAGTATTGAAGACTTCTTTTGTGAGTTTGTTTTGTACATAGTCTTTTTGTTTGAAATATTGTCCCTGATGTTTGGGTTTTGTGATGTGTAGAGGATGTACTTTAGCTCTGATTAAATGATCCTGTAAATTTTTATTTTTCCTGAATGCTGCGATGACTTTGTGATCTTGGAATCTCTGTGTTTGTCCCAAGGTGTGTTGGAAGTTGGATTTTAGCCCTCTGGTCAGCTTCAAAGAGGCCGAGGAGTAAGTAAGGACCAGGGGCACGCTGGTGCCCTCCGTCTGGGCTCTTCTGGTCAGGTAGGTTTTGAAGCTCTTCCTCAGAAAGGATCTATTATATCCTCTGGATCTGAGTGCTCTGAAGAGGATCTGTGTTGCTTCGGTGAAGTCACATTTTCGGGTGCATATGCGGTGGAACCTCAGGAGTTGGGATTTAATCAGGCCGGAGTATGTGTGTTTGGGGTGAAAACTTGTTTTGTGGAGTAGCGCGTGTGTGTCTGTTTCCTTGAAAAAAACTTTGGTGTCCAATCTGTGTGTGGAATGGAAGTCCGGTCCTTTGTAGGTAGTTGTGTCCAAAAAGTCGACGGATAATTGACTGGTGGTGGATTTCAATTTGATGGATGGATTATGGTTATTCAGAGTCTGTAAGAATTCCTGAAATTCCTCCTTTGTGTGAGTCCAGATTCCCCAGATGTCATCTAGATATCTAAAATAATGCAGTGGCTGTTTGTGGCATCGGGATAAGGCTGAGGTCTCCCAATCAGCCATGAATATATTGGCGTATGCCGGGGCAAATTTTTTGCCCATCGCCGTGCCTTTAATTTGTAGGAAGAAATCTCCATTGAATTCAAAATCATTTCTTTTTAAGTTAATTTCTAATAATTGAATAAGTTCTTTGTCTGGCCTAGAGGTGTCGGGATTTTTTTTAAAAACATTCTTAATGGCCTGGATTCCTTCCTGTATATCGATGTTCGTGTAGAGACTATCTATGTCCATAGTGAAAAGAGTGGCATTGTGGGGAATTTCAAGTTCTTTGACTTTCTGGACAAAGTCATATGTGTCTTTGATGTAACTGGGATGGCAGATTGAGAGGGGATTTAGGTAATGATCTAGATATTCGGCCGTATAATAAGTTTCACTGCCGCAATCTGATACAATAGGCCTACCTGATGGGATTTGGTGAGGCCTACTCCATTTGGATGGCTCCTTGTGTATCTTGGGGAGCATGTAAAATTTTCTGCTCCTAGGCTCAGTACTGCCTAGTAAGTAATATTTTTGTTTAGCGTTGATGTGTTTGTGCGTGTATAGGGATTGTACTATTGTCTTGATCATGGGTACAGTGTCTGGAAAAATGGTTTTTTTTTAACTTTTTATAATAGTTGTTGTCATATAATTGTCTGTATCCC
This sequence comes from Clarias magur, assembly GCA_013621035.1. Lineage (NCBI taxonomy): Eukaryota > Metazoa > Chordata > Actinopteri > Siluriformes > Clariidae > Clarias > Clarias magur. Next base: position 6,884 of record QNUK01001270.1, on the reverse strand, counting down.
TCCCACAAATATTGTTCCCTGTCAAATATTACGATCGCGCTACCTTTGTCAGCGGGTTTGATTATGATTTGTTTGTTGTTTTTTAGTTCCTTAAGAGCCCTCATTTCCTCTGGGGTGAGATTCGGCTCTTCTGGAGATGGTTTGAAGTGTTTTGAAAATAATTTTAGGTCTTTTTCGAGTAATGTGTGGAGTTCCCTGGGTAATTTATCCATAGGTGGTGTCCAATCAGATTTTGGTGTGAACGGGGGAGGTTGTGGATGTATGTCTGTCTCCTTTGGGAAATAGGCTGCTAATTTGAGTCTTCTATGATATTCTTGTAGGTCAAATCGTGTTTGTGTTTTGTGGTCCTGGATGCTCATATTGTTGGATGGAATGAATGTCAAGCCCTTATTCAGTAGGCTGAACTGTGCCGAAGTGATTTGGAATTTTTTAGATAAGATGATCACATTTCGGTTCCCCTCCTGTAAATGCAGGCTTGTGGGGGAAGTTATTTTAAATGTTGGAGCCAGTGTTGAAGGATGTCTCCAGCAGTTTCCCTTGTCCAGTGTATGTTGTCACTTTCCGTCCGAAACTGGGACTTGGACAAGGCCGGAATATGTTTTAGGTTGGCAGTAATATGGGAATTTAGCATGGTCAATTGTGTTTGCTCCTTAGTTGGGAGCGCTTCTGAAAAATTTAATTCCGGGACCCAGATTTGTGCCGATGGGAATTTGTCTTTTGCTGCTCTTAGAGCCCCCTGCATCTGTTTTATTGTGGTCTCTTTAACGGCCTGTGCCCGACCGTTAATGCCCAGTGATAAAATAACATGTTCCACGTCCGTGGAGACCGGGATTTTGTTGATCACGGCCTCTATGTGTTTGAACGTGGCACCCGGATAGCTTTCGATCTGGAGGTCAGGATTATTGTAGGGTGGAATCCTGGATAAATTAGAGTCCCCAATCATCAGCCACTTTTTTCGAACCGTGAGTCTCCATTCAGCAAATTTGCTGTGCGTCCTATTGTGTCTGTTTGGCACATTGTCACATGAATCACATTGTACTCCGGAGGGAGTGCCTAATCCGATCCTTAGCCGGGCCTGTGTGGCTGTTTTGAGGCTAGTGACTTTGTCAGGGCTTAGGGTGACCCTCTGTGAGCTCCTAGAATTATTCTGTTCATCGTCCTCCTCAATCAAAATAAAATCTTGTTCCTGTCTAACACAGGGACCAGGATGCAAGTGGGGTGTGCATTGTTCTTTAGGGGAGGGAGGGAGAGTGGGTGCATCATCCGGGTTATTATCTGATTCAACATCCCTTTTAGGGGATATAACAGGGGACCAGTCGGAGAATGTGTCCGTCATAGTGGCTGTAGTTTTGGTAGGTGTTGGTGTTGGCTGTGAGGAAAGATCAGGGATCGATGTGAGATCAGCCTCATTGTGTATAACGGCCTGTACTGTATGATGTGTGGCCGGTATACGTTCTGGGCGAGGAGCAGTACGGAGGACATCACACGTCTCCGTCTCTACCTCTGCTTCATGGGAGTTGGTGGTAGGTAGAAAGGTTTGTAATTTCTCCTCCACCAGCATGTGTGTTTCATGTATGGTTTTGTCCTTGAGTCTTTTGCCCATGCGTCTTTTTGCCCACAGGGTGGCAGTGTCAAAACACTTATCCACATCCTGGGAGGAAAAGTCCTGTAGCTTAGCCATTTCCTCCTCCAATGCATCATGATAGTGGTTTTTGAGGATAAGCATAGTGGTGAAAGCCCAGTTTTTGGCATTGCCCTCAATAAAGGCTCGTGTTGTAGCGTTAGACAATGCTGGTCTGATGACATCTGCTAGGTGTTGTTCGATTGAATTTATCCCAGGAGGTTGTTCTTGATTAACATTGTTTTTGTGGTGTACTAATTTAATGATGTTGAGTAAGGTAAGTGTTTTAGAAATGAAATTGGGGTCATCTGAGTGTTTAGGTTTAGTGTACTCCTCCTGAAATGTATGTGTATTTGTCTTTTGCTGCAGGTTTGGCTGGTAAGCACGTCTTTGATAGTGTGTTTGGGGCCATGGTGTCTTATTTTGCCCGGATCTAAATGAGACAGGCCCTGAGCGGGTCTGTGGTTCAAAAAATTGTGGTCTGCTGGACCGTTGGTAAGTATTACGGTAAGTATTTAGGTAGGTGTTCTTATGGGGGGTAGGTGCTGCCCTCATGTGGCGGCCATATTTCACCGCCTCTGCATAAGAGAAGAATCTCTCTCCTTGTGCAGGATGTGCTCTGCTGTGTTCTAAAAGGGGTCTAGGTCTGATGGGGACCTGAGTGGGACGCCTGCGTCTGTGTGTCACCACTGTCCATCCATCTCTATCAATTAGAACCATGTTTGTTGATTTATAGAAATCAAAAGGCAAAAAAATTAATTGAGGAAAAATTGTTTTTTTTCAAAAATTGCAAAATGAACAAGCCTTTGTTGCAACGTTTCGGCTCTCTTGGAGCCTTCGTCAGGCTGGCTTGTTCTGTACTTTTGTGGAAAAAAGTTTTTTTTCCAAAAAAGGATTTTTGTACCAAACTGAGGTAGAGTGATGAATTGAAATTGAATGAGTAAAATGTGTCTCAGTAAGAAAAAAAGCCCAGGATATGGCAGGATTCAAAGTTTTTCTCTCTCTGTGTGTGTCAGTGTGTGTGTGTAGAAGGCAATCTGAATGCCTGCACATTGAGCAGTCCCCTATGTACTCTTGGGGGCGGGACCTAATTTGAATTGGCCCATAGGAGCTTAGTGCTGGTTAGATTTGAAAAGAAACGGCTCCCGTCCAATCAGAAAATTAGCTCTCCTAATCACTGTTCTAAAGTTTTTCTTTGGTGAATTTTGGTTTATTTAAAAATTAAATATAGACTTTGAGAATAGTAATATATGTATGTATATGATGTATATTTTTTTATCTTGGATTTTTGTAGGATTTTTAAAAAAATGTTTTAATCCCAAAGAAGTGTATGAAAAATAGTGCAATAAAAGAGGAGACAGACATAACAATGAACAGATTGTATTATTTTTTTATAAATTTTTAATGATGTGTATAGGATTGAGGATATTAATGTACCCATGTTAGGTGACTCATATATGTTTGTAAGTATATATATTGTTTTGTTTTTCCATGTGTCTCTTTATTAGGATCATGTTGATAATGATAGCAATAATAATCAAATAGTAATCCACCTCGAACTATTGTATCTAATATGAATAATGAAGTTCTTGGGACAAGTTTATGGATAGTTGAGTCGTTTGCAGGCATGAGGCACGGGCCGGTTAGGGTAAGAGTTAGAGTTAGCGGTTAGGGTTTAAGGGAAAAGGTAAGTTTTATGGAGATTTTGGTGTTAGTTTTAGGGTTAAGAGAGGATAGGGTTGAAGGAAGAGAGATATGTTTTAGGGTTGAGAGAGAATGGGGTTATAGACTAGGGGTCAGAGGTTAAGTTTTAGGGGTTTTAGGAAGACTGGGGTTATAGAGGTTAAATTTAGGGGTTTTAAGGAGTCTGGGGTTAAAGGTAAGTGAGTTTAGGTTTTTAGGGGTTAGGGGGGATAGAATAAGAGGTTAGAAGTTAAAGGTTAAGGTTAGGTTTGAGGGTTAGGGGTAGGGGCTTAAGGGTTAGGGTTAGGGTTAGGGTTAGGGTTAGGTTAGGGAAAATTAAAATAATGTTTGTGAGAGTGTATACTCTTTTGTGCACGGGCCATCTATGGGTTAGGGTTAGGGTTAGGGTTAGGGTTAGGTTTGGGGTTTGGGTTAGCGGTTAGAAGAAAGAGAAAAGTGGTTAAATTTTAGGGTTGGAGAGAAAGAGGGGTTAAGTTTTAGGGTTGAGGGAGAAGAGGGGTTAAGTTTTAGGGTTGAAGAAGGAGAGGGGTTAAGTTTTAGGGGTGAAGAGATAAAGGGTTATGGTCAGATTTAGAGAAGAAGAGAGGAGATGAGGGAAATATCTCCTATTTCTTGTAAGAAATAGGAGTAACACGCTAACCAAGAGTGCACAGGCCATCAATGCTTGATGACTGTCAGATTGACTTTTTTGATACTGGCTTAAGGGGTGTATGATCCTTCATGTTTCATTTTAACTTTTCTCTGTTTTTTTCTGCAGGACGAACGGTTCCAGGTTTGGTGTGTTTCCTGGGGATTTCTGACACGGTAAGTAGGGTTTCTTATTATTTTTTTGAAGGTGCTGTGTGGATTTTGTGTCTTCCTGGATGTCTATGTGATAAGGATTTGTATGTTTTTGGAAAGGTGAGTATCCGATTAGTCATTTTTCTGTTGTTCTTGATATTGGGATGTGTATGTGGCCATTCCTTTTGTAGGCCCTGTTCTTCCTCCTCTACCAAACTGGAGTTTTGTTCCTCTCTCACGCTTGGGTTGGAGTGTGTGAGAGGCATGTGTTCTTTTTGGGGGGAAGGGGAATCAGGGGTACTGTCAGTGTAGCTGTCTGCATCCCCATCTCTGACCGAGGATGTAGCTGGGGACCCCACAGTGAATGGATCTGTCATAGTGGATGCAGTTTTCTTGTGAGTTTGTGTTTTGGACTGGGAGAGATTTTTTGGAATGGGTGGTGTGCTGATCTCCGGGTGTATGTAGGCCTGTCCTGTTGTGTGTGTAGCCTCTGTGTTTTCTGGGGGTGGAGGAGAGGTGGGGAGGACACTGTGTGTGTTTGTTACTTCCTCCACTGCACTGTGTATGGGTGCTACCTCTTCCTCTTCAGCAGAGGATAGACAGGACAAACACACTTCTTTTATTTGTTTGTAACACTCTTGTATTGTTTGTTGTGTGAATCTTTTGCCAAATCTGCGTTTGGCCCATAGGATGGCAGTGTCGAAACATTGCTCCCAGTCAGTGTAAGAGTAATCCTCCAGGTTGCCCAATTGCTCAATCAGTGCCTCGTGATAGTGTTGTTTGAGGATGAGCATGGTAGTGTAGGCCCAGTTTCGGGCATTACCATCTATAAGGGCCCGTACTACAGAATGTGACATGGACGGTCTGATAACCTCTGACAGATATTGTTCAATTCGGTTTATTGTAGGAGGCTGTCCCTGATTTATATTGTTGGCATGATGTATCACTTTGATGATGTTGAACATGATGACTGTTTTAGTAATGAAATAGGGTTCCTCTGAGTGTTTGGGTTTTGTGTTCTCCTCCTGAATTGGATTTGTGTTTGTCTTTTTTTGCAGGTTTGGATGGCAAGCTCGTGTCCGATATTGTGCTTTGTGCCATGGTGTGGAGGCATTTTGGCCAGATCTGAATGAAGCAGGCCCTGTTCGGGTCTGCGGTTCAAAAAATTGTGGTCTATTAGACCGTTGGTAAGTATTCAGGTAAGTACCTTCATAGTGGGTAGGTGCTGCCCTCATGTGGCGGCCATATTTCACAGCATCTGCATATGAGCAGAATGTCTCTTGCTGTGTATGATATGCTCTGCTGTGTTCTGGATGGGCCCTAGGTCTGGTAGGGGCCTGAGTGGGACGCCTGCGTCTGTGTGTCACCACTGTCCAACCATCATTATCAAGCAGAACCATGTTTGTTTGATTTTGGATATCAAATAGTCAAGTATTATTTGAATGAAAAAATTTTTATTTTTTGAAAATTTTTGAAAAATGCACTTTGAACAAGCCGTTGCAACGTTTCGATTCTTTTAGAATCTTCTTCAGGCTGGCTTGTTCTACAATATTTATAAGAAATTGTCTGAGAAGAGCTTAGAAAGCAAAGGATTTAAGGTTTTGTCTCTGTGTGTCTCTGTGTGTGTGTGTGAATGCTGTCTGAATGGCTGCACTTTCAGCTGTCCCTTTTTAAATCTTAGGGGCGGGACTAAGTTTGAGCTGGCCAATCAGAAAAATAGCTCTCTGTACCACTGTTCTGCTTTGTGGATTTTGTATTTAACAATAAAATAAAGACTTTGAATGATAAATTATGGACTCTTCTTTCAATTTTTCTAGAGTTTTTTCTTTTTCAATGAATTCTGTGGGTTATGAATATATTTTTTATATTATTTCCAGAGATTTTTATTAGGAATATATATGATGTTTTTATCCATCAGAGTGTATAAAAATTAATAATTTATTTTTCATAGGGTTTTTCCAGAGATTAGATGGTGTTTTTTATCCATATGAGTCCATGTCTAATAATTATAGATATTTCTGAGGAAGTTTCCAGTCAGAATATAAGTGTTCTATTTATGAAATTGCATAAAATATAGTGATGCACCCCAAAATAGTATATATAATAAGGGTTGTGTATAGTTTTCAGTCATGCAAGCACGAGGCACGGGCCAGTTAGGTTTGGGGTTTGGGTTAGCGGTTAGAAGAAAGAGAAAAGTGGTTAAATTTTAGGGTTGGAGAGAAAGAGGGGTTAAGTTTTAGGGTTGAGGGAGAAGAGGGGTTAAGTTTTAGGGTTGAAGAAGGAGAGGGGTTAAGTTTTAGGGGTGAAGAGATAAAGGGTTATGGTCAGATTTAGAGAAGAAGAGAGGAGATGAGGGAAATATCTCCTATTTCTTGTAAGAAATAGGAGTAACACGCTAACCAAGAGTGCACAGGCCATCAATGCTTGATGACTGTCAGATTGACTTTTTTGATACTGGCTTAAGGGGTGTATGATCCTTCATGTTTCATTTTAACTTTTCTCTGTTTTTTTCTGCAGGACGAACGGTTCCAGGTTTGGTGTGTTTCCTGGGGATTTCTGACACGGTAAGTAGGGTTTCTTATTATTTTTTTGAAGGTGCTGTGTGGATTTTGTGTCTTCCTGGATGTCTATGTGATAAGGATTTGTATGTTTTTGGAAAGGTGAGTATCCGATTAGTCATTTTTCTGTTGTTCTTGATATTGGGATGTGTATGTGGCCATTCCTTTTGTAGGCCCTGTTCTTCCTCCTCTACCAAATTGGTGTTTTGTTCCTCTCTCAC
>QNUK01000127.1:1610000-1713362 GCA_013621035.1 Clarias magur | reverse complement strand
CCCTTAGACAGCCTTATAAATGGAGGCACTATCCAATTATTACAGGGGCTAAAAGTAGAGCTGCGGCACACCAGGGTAGAATCTATCACTGCCGTGTATGTATAATGTGTGTGTGTGTGTGTGTGAAGCAGCATGTAATCTTAAACCCTCTTTTAGATTTTCTTTCCTCAGTTGTAAACATTTATTGTTGTATCGAACATCTGAATTATGATTCAGGTTTTTTTTTTTATTATTATTGTTATTATTATTGTTATGTTATTGTTATTATTATTGTTATGTCACCCTCCAGGGGTGTAATATTTACCTAAGAGAGCTACCAGATACACCAATTAATTATACAGCGCCACTTCACACACATACTGTATACCGTACGTACACTCACACACTCTGACTTTACCGCGCGTGTATCCTGGAGACAACATGTGAAATATATCTGTATCCATCGATACAAGTGCACGGATGTACTGACAGAGGAAAGAAGTGTGTGTGTGTGTGTGTGTGTGTGTGTGTGTGTGTGTGTGTGCGTGTGTGCATGCGTGTGTGATGTAAAGGGCTACTTTGGAAACTTTCTGATAATTGGCATCTTAAAAAGGGGGGCCTCATTTTTAACTGTGTCACCATGGCTGGTGGATGACAATTAATCTGTTTTCCACTGTTTTCTTGGCATCTGTGCCAATTACTTTATATGCTAATATATGTAAATTACCAAACATTTCAGATGCCAGTAACAAGTAGGCCTACGCATGCGTCGCATTTTTTTTTTCTTCGTTTGTTTGTTTGTTTATTATTTATTTTTCACGTTCAGCATTCTGCCATTCAGATTTCCCAGGATTGTGTTGAATAAAATGTAGACATATGACCAGGAAAAGAAATCAAGCTTTTTAGATGAGATAATCAATAACAACATCATCATCATATTAAAGAAAAGACTGGTGCATTTTAATAATATATGAAAATCCCAAATCAGGAAAAAATATTATTTTTGCTTTTAAAACATGTCTGAGTTTTGTTGTGCCCCTTGATTATGTTGTGACTTTATTATTATTATTATTATTATTATTATTACATATTATTATTATTATAAGAAAGGAAGAAAAGAACGACTGATTAAATGTAGCTTAAATAAAACGCACTTAAAATGTCTGGATCTTTCCACTCAATAACATAAAGAGCTGTAATTACCAGCACTTTATATCCTCCTTCTGTCTCTTATAGACGCACTGGCGTATTTATCTATCCATCTCATTCCAGGCAGACGTCAGGAAAGCGTCTCGTCTTCCCCGAACTGTAGATGTCACTGTTGTATACGGAATGGACGTCTCAGGCTCCGGACTCGCACCCTGAAATGGACGGGACTCAAAAAAATGCATTTTTTAAATTTTTCTAATTGATTTTTTTATTTTTATTTTTTTACTCCACAAGGTAAAAGTGAGTTTGTTCAAGAACATAAAGCGTCCTGAGATGGAGCCGGAGCGAGCGTCGCAGTTCTCGGATCTTTATTCACTTGTGTGAAAACGTTCCGTAGCCTATAGTTTAGACGAACTTCAGTCAAATCTAATGTGTTCGAAGTAAAAGTATTAGAATGTCCGGAAGAATCATCAAGTGACCGTATGGTGAACGTTATAGCAGGTATAAACACTCGTGATTTTTCTCATCAACTTGTCTTTATTATAAAAATAAATAAATAAATAAATAAAATAAACAATTAAAATAGAAAACACGTTAACAAGAAATCATAAAGAATTTTCTGTGGAATCCTGCTGCTACAAAAAAAAAAAAAAAAAAATGATACAGAAAGCCCCATATTAACATTTACACTTTCATCTTTCTTTAAAAACAACTTTTGTTTTAGTTCACAAAGAATGTACGGTTTTATTATAACAACAACGCGTTCGAAAGCAACACATCAATAAGAACTGGTGCTGCCGGAAATACTAAACAGCTGCTGCAGCTGGTTCTCGTTAAATATTCGAACCAATCAGATTTGCGAATTTAACAGCACTTTGGCGTGATTAAAGTATAAACTGTGGCATTTTATATATATATATATATATATATATATATATATATATATATATATACTACACATATATATATATAATGTGTATGTATATAATGTATGTATGTATGTGTATATGTATATATATATATATATATATATAGAGAGAGAGAGAGAGAGACGTGTGTATATACTGTATATAACAGGAAATATATAAGGAAGTGCTATTAACATTAACAAAATAACCTGACATCACAAATGACACAAAAGTATCCAGATTTCAGCTGACCCACATGACTAGTCAGTTTCTGTTTTATTTCTCGACTGATTGTAATAATTAACACATTAGCATATTGTTAAGGACGACAAGAACTGGAGAAGAAAAAAAAAAAAAAAACCTGATAACTGTTAGTAATGAGGACACTCGAGGAAAGCGTGGCACGCAAATGTGACATTGTGTCAAAATAAAGTTACTGCCATGAAAACGCGCGCAGTCTTCCCTTAGACATGATATCTCATATTATTCAGATGCATTCCCATCCTGACACACACATTTACACTCACACTTAAACCAAGTGTATGAATGATGTGCACTTCACAAGGTCCAGCCTCAGCTCTTTCTCAAAAAAGGAAAAAAAAGTATCTTTGATTCATCTGTTATCACTTTGCTTTCATCTGTGCATTACATGCGGTGTGAAATTTCACCCCAGCACCAGTAATTAAGGTGAGCCTCGGAGCTTAAGAGAGCTGTGATTTGCAGCGATTATCAAGTACGAGTGCTGGAAAACGACCCCGCTGTGACCTCCGGGGCGGACTCGAGTGCTACCGAGTGCAGCCGCTGCTTATTTAATTGATCTCCGCTTCTACACGTTCAGACATCGTATCGTGGCAGAACAGAGAAGCGCCGGGCGCGTTTTTCTTTCCTGGACGAGGCGCAGAGAGGCGATTTGTCGCGCGGGTTTTGACCCCACGGCTTCTCGTGACGTGGAACGTCTCGCGTCTCGGACGTGTAATGAATCTCGGGTGGTGAGATATTAGCTGGAGGAGGGGACGGCTGTAATAGTTTCTCGAAGCGAGTGAGCGAGCGAACGAACGAACCTGTGGCGCCCAACGTGATGATGTTGAAAGGAATAAGACGCTTGGAGAAACGCTTGCTGATCGAGGAAAAACAATCAACGGTGATGAAGTGGAGTTGCTGTTACTACATGGAAGATTATTACTCTCCCACCCAAAATAAGATATGTAGAATATATTAAGTTGCACTTGAGATCATTAATGATATCCCTTAAAACCCTAGCAACACAGCATAGGCCAATGACAATAAAAACTATATATATATATATATGTGTGTGTGTGTGCGCTTATCTGGAACAGCGAGGCTTCAATCATCACATTGTGCATTTGGGTTTTCAGATATGTCAGAAAAAAAGAAAAAAAAACTAAAGTTAGCATCATTTTTATAAAGGGTACATTTTACCACTACTGTAATATGGACTGACATCACGAAGATTTAGAATTGAAAACAGCAATAAAAAAAATATGTGATCGTGTGTATCTGTGCTGTTTCTTTGCCTGTGTGACCCATTTTTTTTTTTTATTTATTACTCAGTCATGTTTGGTACATTTGGTTAAAATAAAAAATAAAAAACAATACAAAAATTCAGCTTATCATATTGAAAAAAATTTGTATATGTTATATAGATGATCTTTATATATAAAGAAGAGCGAAACAAATAATGACTAAAATGTTCTGTTCTGTTCTCACGCGCTCTCTCTTTTTTTTTTTTTTTTTTTTGTATGTGTGTGCGTGTTAGTGAGAAACTGTAATAAAGCTTAACTGTGTGCGAAGACCCACAAAGCATTGGAACTGGAGACTCCTTCCATAAACAGTAAATAAACATCTCCATATAATGTACCGTATTATGTACAGAACTGTATCGTCTGCCTGTGACTGTAGAAACAGCAACATTTTAGAACAAGCGCATTGAAATCCTAGTAGAAACAAAAGTAGCAAGTCCAAAGGAAACGTCGGAAAAAAAAAAATACCGTGAATAAGAAAGAGACGGAGCGGAGACGGAACCGTGACGCTGATTTTAATGACTCATTCTAATGCGTGCCATGAAGATTAGGAGTCAGTGACGGCAAAGCGCCATCTGTACGGCAGTCGAGGGATGTAGATGTACAGTACTGTACGTTCCCTCTCTCTCATAGAGCGTCTGCGCGGTGAGGTTACGTCAGGTCGACAACGGCGAGGTGTGGAGTTATTCCATTAACAGAACATCAATAATCAGGCTCTGAGCTGAACAGAGTATACAGTCCTGTCTTAGCGTAAGATTTTTAAACACAAATTTGGGGCTTCAAGTCTCATACAGAAGACTTCTGTTGATTTCTGATGAAAAGTGACGGAGCAAAGCAAATTCAGTCATTTATCCGTTTAAAAATAAATAAATAAATAAATAAATAAATAAATAAATAAACAAATAAAAAATGACAAAACCCATCATTAAACGCTGGTGTCAGGAACTCAAAGTCTTTTTAAAGTGTAGTAGTTTATAGTGTCACCATATGAAAAAAAAAAAAAAAACGAAAAAACAAAAAGAAATTCTACAAATCAGCACTCACAAAACTAAAAAGTGTCACCGTAAGTGTAGGTGTGTAACAGGGTCCGCAGCGAGAGGGTGTGATTTAGGAGATGAGCTGAAAGTGTTAATGCGACACACCTGTATTTCACATCCAGTGCCCTATTTATGGGTTCGCATCTCCATCTCTCTCTCTCTGTCTATAAGCTCTCTCTCAGTGTTTGTGTGTGTGTGTGTGTGTGTGAGATGAGAGCGGAGAAAAGACGAAGCTGAGAGAGTTTTACGCCGCTGCCCGCTGACAGAGCCAAGGGGCATGAGAATCAATAAATAAAATCCCGCATGCGATCTTAATCCAGGTCTGCCACGTTCCCTGAGAGCACATGCTGCTCAGATTTTTCTATATATTAAAAAAAAAAAAAAAAAAAAATATATATATATATATATATATATATATATATATATATATATATATATATATATCCGATTGGTCAGGTGTTCATTTTCTCTAACGGCACCTCTGATAGCAGTTCCGGCTGCAAAACTAATCACTGAGCTTTATTTTCACGGACGTATGTGAATACATGATCGTTTCTACACTCAGGGATTTACTGTATACGATTGCCGTTCGGCAGACAATGTAAGTATTTAAGATTTATGTCATTTTCGGCAAATGTTCTCTGAGCAGGTCTGTATTTAGCATGCGTCTCCTGCGTGGAACAAATGAAGCGCTGAGGTCACTGAGGTCCTAAAACACTTCAGGACTTGATCTGGTACAGGGCTCCATCGTTGATTAGTTTCCTGTACCAGCATGCCCCACTGTGAGTTATGGCTCCTCACATCCGTATACAAGAGGTGTTCGGGTCAAACCGGGACTTGTGATGACCGTTCTGGTGAATGACGGCGTAAAACCGATCGATGAGACTCTCATGGTTTGATCATTAAAGGTGTCATGTTGTTGCAGGAAAAAACGCCTTCACTTCGTACCGCCCACCGCACCACTTGCACGTTACAGGAACTCGGGAGTCGGGAGTTATAACATCACCTGTAGAGTCCTGACCTTGTTCCAAGCCACTGTATGTTTTTGGCCATTAAAAGGAGTTCCTGGGAGGCCCGCGTTCCAGACATGAAGCAGGAAGTCCGATCATGGCTCCGGCGTACCGAGAAAACTTTCTACCTCGATGGTGTCCGAGCACAAAAGTCTCGGTTTGACTTGAACACCGCATATATGTGTGTCTGTACAGTATATGTCTACTGTATATATAATTTCTCTGTCCAGCAGTTATTATGATGCTATTTCTGTGAATCCAATAAGCTTGTAATCCATACCTGCAGTAATCGAGGAGCTAATAAACTTGCAGCTTAGTGTCTCGTAGCAGGAAACGAAGCACCCGATCCATCCTTAATAGCCACGAAATATGTCCAAGACACTTATATGACTCCTGGTGAATGGAGCTCGCTTAATACGCACTTGGCTGGATTTACATAAATGAGAACCTAATAAGGTTATGGACATTCGGTCCAACTCAACCATGCAAATAAAAGCCTACAAGAGACCCTCAGAGCGCATTACATGTGTGGTATTTAAAACGCCCGTGCTTTTGTTACGATTGCTTTACCGTTTCCCCGCTGAGTTCAAAACCATGACAAATTTTCCAAGCCAAGCAAATGGTAATTTTCTGCTTATGTATATACACACTCCTGCTGATTAAGTCTTTATCGCGAGTGTTTATCCTGTAAAATACGTAGCTGTTAAGGAACTCTTCAGGTATTCATTTGAATGGAGCACGGCGAATGAGTGTTTCTCTAATTGATCCCCGGGGAAACTAAAACGTCTACGCCCGGCAAACATGCTTTCCCCAATTACGGTCACTCGTACTATTTTTTAAATCGAGGCCAGCCAGGCAAACACGCAACGACGGGTGAGCTACAGCTACGTCGTGTTTTATATGTGTAGATTATTCTTTTTATTATTATTATCCTTATTATTATTATACAAATAACACTGGATCTTTCCTTACAGTTTTATGTAAGGTCCAATGGGCTATGCAAGACAGTAAGGTTCTAAACCCAGATTTTTCCACAATTCCATGATTTGACAATTTCAACGCATGAAGGAAAGCGCTAACGGTCCTCTTCCGCGTACGTGGCGCTCTCAGATGCCCATGATCGGCTAGCAACACGCTATTCCTCCTTCCTACCTACTAGCCGATGATGCTGTATTGTATCTGTGACATCATCGAATCCTTTCCATTTTGCCTAATGTTGCGTTTGTGGTTTAAGACAGATTGTGTCGTATCATGTAACGCTATCAACGCAGCCATTTTGTCCAGTAAATACGGACACAATATAGATTGTGGTCATTTGTTTTGCATCAAAGTTAACTTCTAACTGATTACATTAGTTTTCCTTTAAGTTTCAAGCAACAGAATAAAAGGAACAGTGTGTGGAGCGTGAGAAAGGCAGAGCAGTGCTCTTCTCTGTAGGACATGGCACGCGGCGAAGCGATGATTGAGCGATGGACAGCGAGGGACTGATTACCACCGGGGCGTCTCACCTGCTAGCCCATCATCATCTCCGACCAACGCCAAACAGGTGCCATCCACGAGTAGGTTATGGCATGGAGCCGTAGCGTTGGCCTCCAGAGCCGGTGCTGCTACAGTGCCCAGCTCAGCTCATGAGTAAGGGGGCTAGAGGTCAAACCCATGCGTCCTCGCTCAATCTGAACTGAGAGTTCTGGCGAGCCAACTAATGATGGATGCCCACTCTCTCTCTCTCCCCTCTGGCCTGGTGTTGGGACACGGGTGCTCGAACAGCTGGCCTGCTCCTGCCCGCCTGGACGTGACAACCTTGGCACTTTATTAGTGGTGCCCGCCATGCCAGCTGATCCTCTCACAGGGTCCCTGTCATGCTGATGTCTTCATCGCTAAGCAGAGCAGACGCCCGCTCCTGGCAGCCGCTGGAGGTGACAACAAATCCAATTATCTCCCCTCCATGGTGCCCAGGCAGCCTGGGCCGGTGTGACAGGGACGGGGACAGGCAGTGCCCTACTACCTAGCCCAGCCAACCCCCTCCACAGATACCCTCTGTGGTCACGCGGTCTGCCAATTCAGTCAGGTGGGACAGCGGAACAAATGCAGGACTCCCGAGATCCAAGCCAGCCACACGAGAGAAGGGGCGACAGAAACAGGGGGCGAAAGTGAGAGTGCAACGGAGGCAAGGGGAAAAAAAACAAAAAAATCTTTTCAAAGTCACACCGAAAATGTGTCAGCTGAAAAGGTGATGGTGTTAATTCATAGCAGCTCTGTTCTTCTCAGCCATTGTGTAGGACTGTGAACCGAGCGGGCTTGCTAGAGACACCGGATGCTCATGTGAGAAACGGCGACGGGAGGGATAGAAACGATCTCGGTTTAACTTTGATCGATCTGTCTGATAGAAGTAAAGTTAAAAAGTTAGCGGCGCACGGAGACGGAAGGCACGGCGAGTGGTGTTGCACTTCAGTCAAGGTGTTTTCACTAACAGACAAAACAATTCCACGCAGACGTGTTAAACGTACACAACACATGGTATTGTTGTGAAACTTTCCCGATTCAGACGCAACACGAGCCAAAGCCTTACACACATGTTGACTGCTGCTGCTTTCTAACCGGGGATATGAAGGGGAGAGAGCGGACCTGATTGAGAATTCGTGGTTAAAATTTAGAAAATTAACAACATCCAAATGACACCCCACCACCCCCCCGCCCCCCCAAGACCACCATCACATTCACATCATTTTACTCTCAGTCACTCATCACCTATACCACTTAATCCTGTATTCAGTGTCACGGGGGGCCTGGAGTCTATCCCAGGAGACTTGGGGCACAAGGCGGGGTACACCCTGGACAGGGTGCAAATCCATCACAGGGCACACACACACACACACTCATTCACACACTACGGCCAATTTGGGAATGCCAGTTAACCTTACCTACTTGTCTTTGGACTGTGGGAGGAAACCGGAGTACGCGGAGGAAACCCACCGAGCACGGGAAGAAGATGCAAACTCCATGCACACCTCATTTTAATTTTGTTCAATTCGATGCCATTGAGCTTTTAACAACTATAACTAATTAATAACTGCAGCAACTCTAAACCACTGTATATTGTTAATGGTAACCATGTCCTCGATTGCGAGGCGATTTCAGTGATTAATAATCAGTCGCTCCAGAAAGTTTGCTGATACACCCGTCTGATGCCTGCGCCTCAGACACATGACCTATACCATGATGACGATGAAGGTAGAACTTCTTCCGAGTTCTTCTCGAGATGAGATCCTCCCTCACTCAGACACCAGGATGGGAATCACACTTAATAAAGCATCCAAATTCAAAAAAAAAAAAAAAAAAAGAAGAGGAATGAGATGCAGAAGAGCAGATATTTGAAAGGGAAAGGAAGGTTCTCGCTGGATGAAGCCCCCCGATAAAAAAGCAGCGACTTGAGGGCTTCATGATATTCAGATGAGCCTCAGAGCTGCTGACTGGTGACTTGGTGCGCTTGAGCGTAGAGTTGGAGGACATGCCCAAAGGGAAATGCAAAAAACTCTGATGGACCGCCTCATCCGACGGGCCATTTCCAGCTGAGGAGACGGAGAGGAAGATGACTCTCCCTTCCGTCATATCAAAATATGAAGCGTAGGAGTATTTCAGGAAATGTGGACGTAAAAATAGCCTTTTTTCGTATATGGATTCAAACACCTAGTTAGATAAAACTCCGAGGTACACGCGTCCAAAAGGTTTTAAATATTAATTATGTCTTCTAATTTCATAAGTTGTTCTTCTTATTAATATTATTGGTCTATATTTGTGACACAGACTTGTGCCATAGCCTGTCTTTACATGCCAGGTTGACTTTCTTCCACCTCCTTCCATCCCTCCCTCTCTCCCTCCCTCCCTCCCTCCGTCGCCATCAAATGATGAAGAAAAAGAAGCAGGAAAAAAAAAAAAAAAAGCAACCTCCTTCCTGTGAATCTGTAGGTCACACCTCTGACTGCACTGATGGGGGTAAAGTAGAGCGATTAAAATGACAGGGAGACAGATCGAGTGTGACACATCAAAGGGCCCGGAAAAAGCTGGAAAACTGAGCAGCGCAACCTCGCCTCATCCCCCTCTCCAGCAGGGGGGAGAGAGAGAGAGAGAGAGAGAGAGAGAAGGAGAAGAAGAAAAAGAGCGACAGAGAGAGAGAAACAAAGCCGACAAGCATGCACCGCATGGTCAACACGAGCACCCAGAGACCCCCGCATGCTCCCGACGGCGCAAACACCCGACCCAAACACTACACGGCCAATGATTACACTATACACGCTCGCGCACTCTGAGGGGCTAATTAATGCTTTAATATGCAAATGAGCGCCACAGTAAATTACACAGCTGGCAAATATGCCTGTTTTGCCCCTGAAAATAAACCAGGAACCGAGCAAGACTGTTTGGATCGAGGGTGCAAAGAGAAAAAGAGAGAAAGAGCACGATTTCTTGTAAAGTTTTTCCTTTTCTTTTTTTTTTTCATTTTTAAAGGGCCGATTTTAGAGTTGCCGTAAAAAGGAATGGCAGTATTTTTAACCTTAAATGTTCCGCAGACATCAAACCGCATCGGTGATCTACGTCTGTTGTGTCATATATCATTCTCTTGCTTTTCATCTTACCAAGGACTCTCCTTGTCGGTCAGAAAGAAAAAAAGAAGTTGTTTTAGAAAAACACAAACAACTAAACAACACTTTTATCACATAGTATGGATGATGAAGCATTGACGATGCGCGGGCAAAGCTTAAACACGTACTGTAGGACGTCTCTCGTCTTAAGTATAAGTTTCCGCAATTCACGCATTCCATTCCTTCATGCATTCATTCATGTTTACTAAAGCAAGGCTGCGAGAGTTCACCTGCCCTGTAACAGCCTGCCGTGACGTCTTCTCCGATTCAGATTATAAAGTGATGAAGATACTCCAGTGATGAAAGATTTACTGCATTCTGCATCATTAATCAGCGTGATCCAGAAATCAGGGTCAGTCTGTGCAGAAAACAGCCTTGAGGTAGTAAGATTTTTTTTTCTTCTGTCTTTTATCATGCTTTATTTACATTTAACCCTATCCAATTAGGAATGTTAATGATTAACCAATAATCAATTACTTGATGCTGAAAATGTTTTGCATAATATTTCTCGGTAGCTAAGATATTTATTCGTTTGTACACCACAAGAGGGCGGTTCATGAGATGCACGATACCAGGCAATGTTTTTAGCTGCCTTGTTTTTGAATAAGAACAAAAATTCAAAATCTGAATTTTTAAATATTTTAATATTTAATACACTGATTGATTGTTAACGTGTTAATCCTACAGTTAAGAAAAATGGGTGAAATTTGCAACCCTAATACCTAATAGCAGAACTACATCTTCTGTGATTTTCCTGTGATCGTACCATGGCATCCTTCTATTGTCGGCGTTTAAATGAGAGGCCTAGCAGCGCTCACGTTCTGAGATGATAAGCAACATTTCCAGTGTTAATACCCAGAGTCATAAATAAAACAATGTGCAGTAGGGAAAGGAATCACCATGGAACACCCAGATACAATATTATGACGATGCCGATTCGATATGTATTGCGATTCTGTTAGTATCATGATTCAATTAATTTCTCGATTCGATTTTTTTTTTTTAGAATGCAGCACCTGTAGGATTATCGAGGAACGTAACATTTTACCACCTCAAATGCATACATATATAACAATTTACAAAACAATTATATTGAAAAAAAAATTATATTGCAGTCAGTGCACCGATACATGAAGTGCCCCACAAAGGTATTGCAATACAGTACATACAGTACATTACTCAGATGCAAAATAAAAAATGCATTTAATCAACCCTGGAGATTTTACTATGCACATCAGATTATGTGTTCCCAACTCATGATTGAATAATTATTTCACAGTGTGCTATATATATATATATAAATTTTATATCACATTGGAAATCATTTTGGGTGTTCTGGAATTCTGAACTTAACATTATGTATGTCAGAACCGACCTGCTTGTTATTTTTTATTATTATCTTTTTCTATAATATATTTGCTTGATTTTATGATTTTAGCAAACATGAATGTGGTAGCAGGATATAAACCTGGCAAACTGAACCAATGATTTTGATAGAAAGTAATGATGATACAGTATTTACAAGTTGTGTGTTTGGAAAATAGATTAAGTTAGCTACTTTCTCTCCGGATTGCATCGTTTATTACCTTCCGCCTTCAGGATGTTGATGGTCCTGGGCTCGGATTTGTTCCGGAGCCATGGTAAAGTACGCATGATTAGCATGTCGTACACTTGGATAAACTTGAGGTATATAAATGTAATAAACAACAGAACGCCGCAGTTCATTTCAGAGTCTAGAGAAACATCTAAAGTACAAAACTTACAGTACAATCCAAACTGCTCAACATAGAAGCTAAACAAGCTGTGATGGTGTTACCCGAACGAAGGAGTCGAAGTGAAGTGAGAAATCTCAGAGGGCTGATTTTGATGAACACCTGACTGTTATTTTTCTACATCTTGCCTGTTTTCGTGCCCCAAGAACCTGCCAGGAAACGTTTCAAAGTGCTATGATACTGGAGCACACTTTCAGCTCCCGTGTACACACTAACTGAGAACGTTATTCACAGTTGTAGCATCGGTTAAAAAAAAAAAATATATATATATATATATATATATATATATATATATATATATGTAGCTGTAATTTTATCTGTATTTAATGTGAGTAATGTAATCAGTGCTGTTAACGTTGCTGATATCTGCAGCCGAGTTGTACGTTTGTCATGTGTATGTGTAGGTGTGGAGTCGGTGCTCAGGCCATATGAGTCCATGTGTGCGGGTAATTGGGTTTGTTTGCTTGGAAATAGTCTCCATAATAATTCCGTAATTATAATTTTCATTTCTTTTTTTTTTTTTTTTTTTTTATAAATTCATTAAATTAAAATGAATGCATTTTTTACGATGAATGCATGATATACATGGTGACTTGCAGCCGTAAACGGTTCTTTAAATAAAATCTAAATACAAAACTTAAAAATAGACAGAAAAAGAGGCAGACAGGGGATGACCTGTGTAATGCAAGATATAAAATCTATTATAAAAAATGCCAGAAGAATTGCCAGCAGGAGGACGTGTGAGCACACATAAGGCATGGTTGTCTCTGCCAAGAGGTTACAAGTTGCAAGTACCTGAATGATTACACATGCACACAAGATAAAAAGTTATGAGCCACTAGAGGGGGTCTGATTTTATTGTGGATAAGGGTTCTTTAGGCTAACACTAAGCATATATATATATATATATATATATATATATATATATATATATATATATATATATTGTTAATCTATGTTGTTAATGTACTGTAGTACCTTGGCCCAGGAGGAACGTTGTCTCGTTTCACTGTGTGCTGAACTGTACATGGATCAAATGACAAGGCAAGTGGTACAGGCTGTTAATAGTAGACTTTGGAGTGTTTATTGGTTTAAAACCTAGCACATGTATACCGAATTGAATTCCAGTGATGCGGTCACAGGTACAGTAGGGAGGAATTTTATATATCGACTTTGAACAAGAAAAATGTTTTGCAGCAGCCACATAAGTCTGGATTTAAGAGTGTTCGGTCCATGAGTCATGTCAGTCCAAATATAGGGACTGGTTCTGGGGTGTCGATATTTTTTATATGACAGTTTTAAACAATGACGAAAAAATAGGAGAAATGTTTTTGTGCCTGAAATAAATCTATACCGTGCGGCTTATGTGTAACGTTTCCATGAAAGAGAAGAAGGGTGCCAATAATTCTGGCTGATCGGCCCAGGATGCGTAGATCTGTCTTCAGTGGCATAAACAGAGGGATGTGCTCTCTCTCTCTCGCTCTCTCTCTCTCTTGCTCTCTCTTTCTGTGTACAACCACTCAGCTGCCTTCGTCAGAGGTTTAGAACCCATGACCATCCTGCCACCCCGTCCCCACACGTCCCTGAAAGTCTCCGAGCTCCAAAGCCCACTTGCTCTTAATCCTGCTTCTCATGATAACTCCCGCAATTACATTATGTCTCTGTGAGCCTGAAACTCACACCAGGTTGTCTCTGACTACATCCATACTAATGTTCCAGTAGCCGACACACACACACACACACACACACACACACACACACATGCACACCCTGGCTAAACTATTGCAGGACTCATCCCTAGCTGAGGACGATCCCGATGAACGTCGCTCACTCGTCATGTCAACACCGTCCTCCGATAAGAAACGCAAACAAGAAAACGAGGATAAACTACCTTGCTACAGCCACTGCTGGCTTGTCCTTGGAATCCTGCTTTTCATAAAACTCCCTCTATGAATATTTTAAACGGGTAAATAATTAATAATTCACGCCAACAAGGGGCCGATGATCAAATGAAGCCGAGCGTCGACACGCATGCCAAATCAGACGCTGTAAACAAAGACCCGAGGACCGACGTTTTCTCCTCGCAACCTTCCTCCCTTTTTAAACATGCGCATCCCAAATTGCGTCACACGCACATACACATAGACACACACACACATAATATTTATTATACACATTTTATCTGAAACATGATTTTTTCTCCCTCTCTCTCTCTCTCTCTCTCTCTCTCGTTTCTCAGGCCAGAGGGAATTCCACAAAACCGAATCTCTGAAACACTCGATCTGATCGCCCGCTGATTTCTGATGATAAGATTTACTTAATGCGAGTGTCACTCGTTCTGCTATGTCGTGCCTTGACCTAGACAAATCCCAGTAGTGTATACACACTCACAAACACCCTCACACACACATTGAGCCAGAGTTAAACATGCCTACATAAAACGGTTTAAAGAAATAGATTGGTGGGATTAACACAGTTTTCTCTTGACTCTCAATCAGACATGACTTTAGTTTTGTACTAGCTTGAAACTACTAATAATAACTAGCTAGCTAATACTTAATGTAAGCATATTGTACACAAGATCTTTTTCGATAAACACTGTAAATCCAGCAAACATGGCTCTGTTGTAATACTGTACTGTTTGTGTAACATTGAAAAATCCAACATTGTTTTACGGTTATTTAACCACTGATAAAAAAGGTTTGCTAAAATTTCAATAACTAACTAACCTAATCGGGCGGCCATCTCGAATAAATTGGATTGAATAAACAGTTTCTATACCATTACTGATTAAGAAACCCTGTCCTTTTTTTTTTTTTTTTTTTTACATTGCTATGATGGATAGATCTACTGGAACTTTCGATTTTCTAGTTCTTGTGATGTAAACAGTCCCGTTGCTACGACAACAGTTTGTTAATTAAATAATCATGTACTGGCTATGCTAATACACGAAAGGACTTTTTTTTTTCTTACTTAAATTTAATGTTACTCAGGCAACCATCATTTTATAATAATAAAGTCATTAGATTATAGTTCTACTTAGAACTTAGAACACTTAGATTTAGGCATTTGGCAGATGCTTTTACTTTACGAACTAAGAAAGTAAAATCAATCACACACTGTCGGGAAAGGATCGATCTATCTATCTATCTATTCATCTATCCATCCATCCATCCATCCATCCATCCATCCATCCATCCATGGGGCAAAGGGGAGGGGTTTAACACCTACATCTTATCTATATGTGTAAGATATTTTTCTGCCATTTAATAATAGATATAAATAAATAAATAAATATTAGTACATACAGTAGCTAAATGTGTAACATATGTAACAAATATGAAGACATTCTCCCCTTCTGTAATATATCATAATATATATATATATATATACAGTATGTTATAATGTCCTGTTGTGTTTCAATGCCATTTAAATATGCCACGTTTATAAATCACAGATGCTCCGTCTTTCTTATACATTATAAAGCCCAACTGATTGACAGGGAAGGAATTCACCAAAATACATCAGAAATCCAGAATAAAACCGTTCCGTTTCCAGACGAGAGCGAAGGCTTTGGAGTGTGTTTTAAAGTGAGCGTTACTTTCCTTGGAGAATTTAATTAATGCTTTAATATGCAAATAAGTTAGAGGAGATAAAATCATGACAAACAGATGGCAACTGAGCTTAATTATTTTTTCCCCTAATCGAGCAGGGGCGTGCATTAAAGCCACCGCATCATGTTTTTTTTTTTTTTTTTTTTGAAGGAGGGTGTGTGTGTGTGTGTGTGTGTGTGGGTGTTGGGGGGGGGGGTGTTGGGGAGCTTGCTTTCACAGTCTTCTTGTACTGGCATATCTAGCAGGTCTGCGAGTATTGAAGCTGAAAGTTTGGGTTTTTGAAACTTTTAAAGATAACATCTTAAACAGAAACAAGTGATTATAGGGTTACAGAGACAAGCTGCATTGTTTAACCATTAAAACGCCACACAAAGATTTAACTTTAGCGTTAGGTCTTAATTTAATCTCATTATTTGCTTTTACAGACCTAAAAAATTTGAAGTCATTGTATTTCAGTGGTCCCACTGTGGATATCCCAGTGGAAACATGGCAGTTAAATGAAATCTCCATTTTGTAAACAGTTTACAACCTCGCACACTTTTCTCAGTTTCCTATTGGCTGCCGCTTATGAGTACTCTTATTCTACTTTCGTGGCTCTATTAAAATTACACAACAGTTTCCACGAGGACACGAAGTCACTTATTGCAAGGTGCTGTTGCTCGTTAATACACGTATATAAACAGTGTATAAACTGACAACAGACTATACCATTATGTTAATGGTTTTTTACATATATCCAAATTACAACATGGCAGCTGCTTCTAGCTAGTCCTGTCAAACTACAACATCTCAGAAATTGTTCTTCCAGTGGTGCCTGGCTATTGGTCAAGACTAGATATGGTGGCTCAGCTCCAAGAACTAGGACGAGTAGAAGAGTAGAATGTTAATGTCAATGTTAAAAGTCTTTTAGAATGGCGAGTCACTGAGCAGGGAAGGAAGCGTTTAATGCAGTTTTTCTTTTTAGGAAGACTGGATTCGAAAGTTGGCATTAAAGGACAGGGAAGCTGAGGAGAGAGTGAGATCTATAGGTGGTGGTGACGCAACTTACAGAACTCCAACGAAAAGCGCAGAGTGGTATCGAAAGGAAATGCAGACGAAGAGCTCAAGACGAGACAAGATCAGAGAAGAAAGCATTAGGATGGGATTCCAGCTGCTGTTAAACAAGAAATTGGAAGCGGAAGAAGGTCATGGATAAAGGTTCTCAAGTTCATGACAACAAAGTACTTAACAATTATTTTAAAATGAGCAACATCAAATTCTACCATAATTCCCCAGGGTATCAGATGAAACAACATATTCTTTGTATTAAATACGTTAGGATCGGCTGTTTGAATCATTACCCAGGAGTCCAAGAGAGCAAAACTGGCCGTACTGTCACGGATGGAGCGGTGGCATACTGTAGTTTCTCTTCTGTATGAAGCTCTGAGCAAGTTACCATGCATGCCCCCTGGCACGCTGCTCACTTGGTCTCATATACTGTACTTCAGAGGACGCGTGATAGCATGATAGCTTTTAATCTTCCTGGTTGGTTGGAATTAGTCACAACTGATTTAGGGGGAAAAAAACCAATGCCGAAAAAAGTCCTTAAGTTGCTAAACTTGTGTTCTGTCTACGATCTCATATTGACCAGTGTGGAGGAGCGCTCCAGTACTGCAGGTGGCGCTACCAAAAATTTCCATACCGTTTCTCTAGAAAGGTTTAGACAAATTACTTTCTTCAAAGATGTTAGAATTACTTTACAAAGGGAAAAGAAATGAGAACCCCCCCCCCCCTTTTTTTATATAAATTAGCCAAGCTGTCATGTGCACGGCAAGAGAAGTAAAGCCAGCTAAATGTCATCCTTTGCTTGAGCCCTTAGTCATGGAGATGACTGACGCGATTACATTTTTTTATCGGGTTATACAATCCATGTGCAATACTTTTGAGATTCTGGACTCTTTTTATATATGATCGAGTGGCCACACCATAAACAAGAACGGTTTTAAATTAGGGCGGATAATAAGATGAGTGAGGAAACATCACCAGGTGTGCTGAACAATAAAAATCAAGAATACATTGGATGTAAGCTGTGGGAGTGGTGGCTCAGGCAGCTAAGGCTCTAGGTTGTTGAATTTTGGATCTGAGGATCCGGGTTCGAGTTTCATCGCTGATGGATTGGCCACGCCCCCACACTACCCACTACGCCACTGCATGCATTGCTGGTTCCTTTTGAGAAATTTTACATTTTTATGAAAAGTTCATGTTTATGTTACTATAAAACTGCAAAATCTGTTTCCTCGCACCAGCTTTTCTTTATCCCAACATTTTATCCCAAGTTTATAATACAAGTAAACCTTATTATCTTAAAATTGTGATTAATCAGGATGAATCACAGACTATGA
This sequence comes from Clarias magur, assembly GCA_013621035.1. Lineage (NCBI taxonomy): Eukaryota > Metazoa > Chordata > Actinopteri > Siluriformes > Clariidae > Clarias > Clarias magur. Next base: position 1,695,334 of record QNUK01000127.1, on the reverse strand, counting down.
CTGTAGTTAATTAGATGAAACGTTTTACTCGATTGGCAGCACTAGTTTTAATATACCATAATGTGAAGTGTTTTTACGTTCCCTCACCTTCTCCTCTTTAGGGTTTTGGTCCAGGTCTAAATGAACAAGAGTGTGGTTGAGCTTCAAGGCCAGAGCGAAAGCCATCAGGCCTCCTGTCAGGATGAGGTTCTGCCTCACATCCAGAGTTTGGAGGAACCGAGTCTCGGCCAGGATCTCAGCCAAGACCACGGCACCTGAAATGAGCGCCAAACAGAACTGAACGGGAATGACTGTACGGGAAGTAAAACCTGAGGCATCAACAAGAACACTAAATGAAATGGGTAACTGGGTGCTCCATACCCTCACATGTTATTTTGCCTGAAGCCAGGACGAGTCGTGTAATAGAGCGATTACTGATGAGCGCCTCCTTGAGCGTGTGCAGCCCTCTGTCCTCTAGGTCGTTATCGCTAAGGTCCAACATTTCCAGCGTTCTCAAAAAAGGCTAGGAGACCAATTAAAGCAATCGGGGCAGGGAAAACTTCATTTACACAGCTGTCTATAATTAGCACAAATCTAATCTATTAGACAGAGCATCTAAAGATGGCGTGTTTATATTTTGTAGTGGTGCGATGAGGCTAATAAACCTCACCATTAACCTGCAAATGGTTTAATAATACAGTTTGCACATAATCAGTTTCAGAACACAGGAGAGGTTTTCTTGGGGAAAAACTTCTTACTTCAAAAGCAACAAATTTAGCACCAGAAATATTCGAACATGTTCAGTGGAGATTTACTTTTACCAGCTCAAAACTAGCCGACTGACTACAACAGGAGAGCGTCTGAGTAATGACGCGCGTTTGCGTGACGTTACGGGGTGTATAGACTGTTACAGCTTGACATGCCCAGTTTGATGTGTGATTCATTAAAGCATTAAATACCATAAAAACAAAGAACAGAAGTTGTTAAGGACATTTACTCGACACATAAAGGGATCCCGCGAACGTCATGAGCGAAAAACATGATTTAATTAGCAACTACTGACACGAGCCAGGCTCCATCGTCTGACCGACTAACCCATTTATCCCTTCTTCTCTCGCCTCCTTTTAAAGGCGCCCCGGAATAAAGAAATAAAAAAAATAAAAAAATAAAAAAAACCAGAGAGGTTAATAACAGCCCTTCCTGTGTCATATTCGACACGACCAGCCATTGCACTAATTATATTCATTATGGTCGCGTGGATGTCTACTTATCCTTCTTAATGACACAGCGCATGGAAAAGCCCACTAAACACATATCTATTATTTAATCAAACTGTTCTTATTTAGTGCAGGAGAAATGGAATGAGCCAGCTTTATTTTTGGCCTGGATGGATTCGCGGCGAATGTGCCAGCGGCCGAGAGGAGACAAAAGCGGCCCTTTAATTTGTACCCTTTTGATTCAGATCGCCATTCAAATGACAAAAAGGTACAGTTTATTCTGACAATCAAAGCTACCAAAGGGGAATGGATATTATTAAGGATTACACATGAGCCATCCAGTGAGGAAAAGATCGACGCTTTCTTTTTGTTCCCCATTCTTTTTCTGCCGTTCCGTCAAACACTTTCAGAGACAAAAGAATCCAGGAGCTGTCACAAAGACGGTAAAGAACTTTCTCTCTAAAACAAAATGATTTGTAAGGAACTTGAACCTATTAAGGTTGCTGACAATAATTGTGCAAATGACTAAACTAATTATGCGCAGACATGGCACAGCTTGAAGAACAATCTGTATGGTCACAGTGTTGAAATAAATATCAAACCAAAGCAAATTGTCGCTGGGGCATCCTTGTGATGGCATAATAAGCCATGACGAGTAGGCTTTCGTTAATGAATTTAAAAACCAAATCATTGGAATAAATTGATAAACAAACCAACCAGCAAACGATATAAAGTTTGGACACTGATTTCATTATTAGTTTTATAATTTCGGTCTGAATTACTATTCATTTTGGCAATTTTCCGATTCCCAAATTCTATACAGTGATTGACCATTCTCTATTTATCATTTTTAATTTGACAGTTTCTATGGTTTAGCATTACCCAGTTGCTAATTTCTATACCTTTTCCAATTGCCCAGATTTGTATAGTTAACCATTTCCCCAATTTCTATAGTTAACCCTTTTACCAATTCACAATTTCTGCTGTTTACCAGTTCTCCAGTTGACCATATTCCCAATTCCCAATTATTCCCAATTATTATAGTTAACCAGTTTCCCAATTCCCAGGTTCTGTCGTTTACCATTTTCCTAGTTCCCAGTTTCTATAGTTGACCATTTCCCCAATTCCCACTTTCTCTACCTAACAATTTTCCCAGTTACCAATTCCTGTAATTAACACTTTCCCCAATTTCTATAGTTAACCCTTTTACCAGTTCGCAATTTCTGCTGTTTACCAGTTCTCCAATTGCCAATTTCTACAGCTGACCATATTCCCAATTCCCAATTATTATAGTTAACCAGTTTCCCAATTCCAAGTTTCTGTTGTTTACCATTTTCCTAATTCCCAGTTTCTATATTTGACCATTTCCCCAAGTCCCACTTTCTCTATCTAACAGTTTTCCCAGTTACCAATTCCTATAATTAAGCATTTTCCCAATTTTCCAATTATTAAAACCAGTTACCATTTCCCCATTCCTAATTTCTATTGTTCCCCATGTTCACCAGTCCCAATTTATATTATTTCACATTTCTATAATTTGGGTGGTGCATGTACGTGACATGCCAGACTACATAAAAGCACAGTTGTTATTAATATTGTGTAGCATTTAAAAGGCTTGGGTTTTTCAGTGCTGCTTTTATTTCTTTTTTTAGTCTTTGCATTTGTCTGGAAAATTGGGGCATAATGTATTAACATATTACGCACTTCATCAGACTAATTGGCAAACGGTGCTGCATAAAAGCGTTCTTAATGAACACGCGCTGCAACTCACCAGAACACTTCCAAGATGAGTCATGCCGCGGTGAGTAATCTGGTTGTTATGCAGCACTAATGTCCTCAAACCAGCCTTCTGAACTCGCAGACCATCAGAGAGCTCCTCAAGACCTGCAGCAAGAGAAAGGAAAGTGTTTGGGAACTCAGTGGAGCATGAACGTGTTATGAAAGCCTATATTCACGCAAATTCAGCGTGGGACAAAGAAATGGCCGTACCTGAGTCAGATATCTCATTATTGCTAAGGTCGAGGGTTTGGAGAGTTCGGTTGTATTTCAGAAGCTCTCCTAACTGCATGGAGTCATGGAAGCTGTTGAGCTTGTTGTCACACAGGTAGAGTTCCTGCAGAGCGATGTTCTTCTTTAGAGAGCAAACTCCGAAGAACAAAGGGAACATAAACTTAACACATGGAGCTGTTAGAGTGTATTATTATTATTATTATTATTATTATTATTATTATTATTATTATTATTATCTAAAAATGATGTGCAAAGGGAGGACCTTTAACTATAAGTGTGCAAGTAAGAGGCGGAAAAGCACAGACTCTTACAAAAAAAAAAAAAAAAAAAAGGTGTCATGAAACTCACAAATTTTTTAGTCTTTACTATTTACATGACTGCGGTCATCATCGTAATCAACATCATTTTGTGTCCTTTCAGCACAGGACCCCTTTTGTGGGCTTTTTGTCCGTGGCCTCACACAGTCCTGCTGTCCGGATCAATGCAGCAGATCCTATCAGACCCTTTCGGTCGCATGCCGAATGCCAACATGGCCATCACACACAGCAGGAAGTGAATAGTGGGATCGTTGGATTGATCGGCCAGGCTCCACTGCGCGAGCTAGCAAGTCCCTCAATCAGGGACGCGCCCGATCGATGGTGATGATCAGCAGCTGGGCATTCTAGCGAGAAGCACGGGGGGTGCCGGCGCGGCACCAAAATATCAAACAGATCCAGGCTTTGCTTAGAGAAACAGAGCAGGATGTGCCTCTCGAGTCCTCCCACTCATTTAAGGTCCTCTCACACTGCTCTCGCTAATGGACCATGTCCAGAGCAGCTCTCGCTCTTCTCTGCTGAGACATTACTGTGATCAAACAGATGCAACTCAGCTCGATGTGGACATTAAGCCAAAGGGACAAGGGCTTGACAAGTGTACATGCAATAAAAGCTTAAGAAAGAGTGATGACTATTGGAGTGAGAAGTTAATAGTAGCAAGTGGACTTCTTCAAAGCCAAATACTCTTCTTAACCCTTTAAATCTCCCAATACACTGTCTTCATTACATTCTTCTCTTCGAAGTCCAATCCTTTTCCATTAAGCATTGAAACATTCGCATTTTCAGGTACCCTAACATGCATCTGGTCAACATCGTTTCATTATGGAATGTGTAATAGTACGGTGGCCGTGAAGTGCAAAACGAAAACAAACTAACAAAACCAAAAGCAAACTAACAAAACCAAAAACAGAATAAGAAATTAGTTTCGGGTTTTGTTATTTTGTTTTCGGATTTGTTAATTTGGTTTTGGTTTTGTTATTTTGTTTTGGGTTTTGTTAATTTGTACTGTATTGCACTTCTCGGTCAGTCAGATACGAACCGGAAAAGGTAGGTATAGTTTGCGAATTAAATTCTTACCGCTGATTGGACGTCTGATTAGACATCTGTCACACAAGATAAACAGGAAGTAGGAAATTGTTTCTTTGTTTCAAGAAACTTTGTTTCTCGTTTGTTCTGCTTCACTTTTAAACCATTTTTTCGCCATATTTGAAACCACAATAAGGACGGTACATGTTTGCACATTCATACACACACGAATCTACCGCCGCTACAGTACTTCCTGTATATCTGGAGTGACAGATGTCTCATCCAATCAGCGTTAAGAATTTCATTCGCAAACTATACCTACCTTTTCTGGTTCGTTTCTGAACGGCCGAGAGGTGCGAACCAAATTAACAAAACCGAAAACTAAATAACAAATTCAAAACCAAATTAACAAAACGGAAAACAAATTAACAAAACGCAAAACAAAATAACAAATTAGTTTTGTTATTTTGTTTTTGAATTTGTTATTTTGATTTGGGTTTTGTTATTTTGTTTTTGAATTTGTTATTTTGTTTGGGTTTTGTTATTTTGTTTTTGAATTTGTTATTTTGATTTGGGTTTTGTTATTTTGTTTTTGAATTTGTTATTTTGTTTGGGTTTTGTTATTTCGTTTTTGAATTTGTTATTTTGTTTGGGTTTTGTTATTTTGTTTTTGAATTTGTTATTTTGATTTGGGTTTTGTTATTTTGTTTTTGAATTTGTTATTTTGATTTGGGTTTTGTTATTTTGTTTTTGAATTTGTTATTTTGATTTGGGTTCTGTTATTTTGTTTTTGAATGTTTTATTTTGTTTTAGGTTTTGTTATTTTGGTTTTGTTATTGTGGTTTTCGTTTTGTTAATTTGTTTTGCACTTCTCGGCCACCGTATAATAGTGTCTAAGGAATAAATCATTGCTGTTAGGGGAAAATAATCGAGGACAAACTAAAAGAAGCATTCCTATTACCATTACAAAGATAATTATTTTACAATATCATACCCCACCATTTGTACCATACTGGCACCAGTTTGCCAGTAAAAACAGTTTATTATAAGATCAAAATGTTATACTTTTTTTATTATTCATAGTTATTTAGTGTCATGGAACGTCAAGTCATGTTAGTGCTCATCTTAAAGCAAATATAAACAGTTATTCCATCACCAGCATTTCTTTTTTTTTCTATCCGGTAATTAATAAAAACTAAAAATAAATTATTGTCATTAAAATTCTTTCAAGCGAAACTCTTATATGGAATACAGTAGATTCATTCCATTTAAAGGAAAATATTTTTAAAAAGTTGTCTTAAATTCAGTTATTACAACGATACAGCTCAGGAAATCAAAAATCCAGTATCTCACAATACATGGGGAAGACTGCTGACTTCACAGTTGTCCAGTAGAATATTCTGCGTGGTAGAAAAAGGTGCCAAGTTACAGAGTTGACGGCAGCCTCAGGAGAATTCTCGAGTAAAGCCGATTCAATACCTTGGGCGAACTTCACAAGGAGTAAAGCGAGGCTGGAGTCAGTACATCAACAGCCACCATGCATTCTGTTGCATTCCTAGTCTTACTTGGACTAAGGAGAAAAAAAAGAAAAAATGCACCGCTGCCCTGCCCATGGTCTGTCTAAAATCTTCTTTCCAAATGAAAATATATTTTCTTCAAGTCAAGGTGTAAAGTTTCCACAGACAGTGATGATTTTTGGTGCCATGGCGTCTGCTCGTGTTGGTCCAAAGTCAATGGAGATGTCTTCCGGGGTATTTTAGAGCACTCCATTCTTCTGTTAGCTAACAAGCTGTATGGGGATCCTAATTTCCTTTTCCAACACCTGCCCACAGTGCCAAATTACCGCTAACTGGAGAATCCATAGGGTTTTTTTTTTTTTTTTTCTCAAAAGGAAAATGGGAAACAGCGACCCAGCATTATAGATGAGCTGAAGGCTGCTATCAAAGTCACCTGGTCTTCAGTAATGCATCGGCAGTGCCACAGTGCCACAGGCTGATCAAGTACTGAGTGTATAAATCAGCATTTTTCTCACACATCTCTGTATTGTAAATCCTTTTTAGATTGTTTTTAGGAAAATTTTCGATATTTTGGGGAACTGGGTTTTTCATTTTTATGAGCAAGTTGTAATCATTGTAAGTAAAACAAGCAAAAAAAAAAACATTTTTTTTTTTAACTATTTCACTTTAAATGTAATGAATCGGGTTTTATGGCTTAAATCAAATTTCATGTTTTAAATCAATGTTTTAAATCAAAAAACGAAAATTGTATTTTTTGTTATACAGTATGCAGAGTTTTTATGATTGATGATGATCACAATGGTGTTTCTTTTTTTTTTTTTTTTCAAAACGTTCAGTAGCCTTACACAGCACTCTGTCTGTACAGAACAGGGGATCCATTAGTGAATTAGTGAATGAGTAAATAAAGGAGCAATTCCAGACACAGTACGAGTTTCAGTTAACTAGTTGCACCTTCTTGCGGCTAACAACGCATCCACCTGCCGCAGCCAAGTCTTACATTGTTAAAGGAGCTAATATTACTGTTACAGTGGGCGCTCGCAGCGAGCTGGCCGCAGAGGCTCACACACGGATTGGTGCGACAGCGTGTAAACTGACAGGCAGAAGATTACGACGTCTAATCCTGGCCGAGTCTGACTGTTAGGGTCGCGGGGCCAAAATCTGCCACTCCTCTCGCTGTTCTTCTTCATCTGTTCCTGCTGGCCGGGGCCGCGCACATACAACGCTTGCACACACACACATACACACACACACACACACACACACCTACACAAACCGTATTCCAGGCCTATTACCTAGCCAGCAGGGGCAGGAATACACACAATAGAGAGTCGGAGACCATTATTTGAACAGTAACTATTTTAAAGTGCAGTGATTTTCTTAAAGGAGATTAGTTACACGCAGCCTCTAAACCGTGTATTCGGAAACTGTTATTAATATTTGCATATATTGTTACATAATTATGTATATTGCACAACTGCGCATAAATAGTTATATTTGCATGCATAGAGATTTTAATTCATGACATCATTAAGGTTACGGCATTCGGGCGCAGTGCTGTAGTGGTTATCACTGTTGCCTTGGACATCCATGTCCTGGGTTCGATGCTTGCGACAGGTCTGAATGCATGGAGTTCCTGTATGTTCTCCCCGTGCTAGGTGGGTTTCCTCCAGGTTCTCCGTTTCCTCCCACAGTCCAAAGACATGCAGGTTAGGTTAATAGGCGTTTCCAAATTGCCTGTTGTGTGTGAATGTTGACCGGACGTTATACAAATGGGATTAAATACAATGGTGACTATTGGCCTCCACAGCCTACAGGGGTTCCTAGATGGATGGATGGATGGATTAATGTTAGGCTCAGGAAACAGGTGTGTATTACAGTTATGGAAGGAGTCTCCAGTGTCATTGCTGAACTTTGAGGGTTTTTTTTTTTTTTTTTTTTAAGGCTAAAGATGAAACGACTTTAGATCGTTAAGTGATAGCAGGTGCTAGCTTGTTGCAGACATTGCACAGCAAAACATACTTATTTTTATACCTTTCCTGTCCATTTGGTTGTTGTGAGTCTTTTCACAAAGTAAGTGTGTTTGTGCATGGAACAAGCGTACCGAGCGTGAAAAGCGGCTTTCCACTCAGTCCGGCGTTCTCAAGGTGCAGCACTGTCAGCCTGCTGCGAAGGAGGGCTCTCGACAGAGCCTGTGCAGGATAATCCTCTATGGGGATGTTACAGGCATCTAACCTCCACAAGCATCCACTCTAAAGAGGGAGAAAATTTGAAAAAGGGGGGGGGGGGAAAGCCTCATTCTGCCTTTACTCTGGCCTGGCTGCTTCTTCTAGCCCTCTTTTCATCCCAGCACAACCTGTCTGAATAAGCCAAAATGTCAAAAAACTAGAGAAACAACTTATGACAAGAAGACGCCGTAGATCTAGCGGCCATCGTTAGGCTTCATCCCCTAGTCCACAGCTTCAAAAGTGTCCAGTTTTTTTTTTTTTTTCACCCCTTTCTTTTGTTGTTGATGGAAATGCGATTGATCTACTATAATACCGCCTAAGAGCGCGCCTTTGGTTTGACCGTCGAAGTCGGCCGAACTACGAGGGCGTAGCTCGCCTGTCTTTCATCTCGAGACACCGCTAATTGAACATAATATCGCCGTGAACTAAAGTGAAGTGTAATGATAGCCATTAAAATCAAAGTGTGAATACAGCAATATCCTGCGGAGCGAATATTTTCCTCTCTGATGCATGATAATTCATTACTTCCGCTGCGCGTTGAATACAAATCAGGTCAGAGGATCGAGTGCAGGAAAAGGCGCTGAGAAGTGCCTGAAAAGGATCTGTGCTTTCACGACTTAAAAATCAACGCAATGACAGAATTACACGTCTTATTTCCATTAATAACTGTGTTAAATATTTATTAAGAAAGAAAGAAAGAAAAAAAAAAAACTAGATTAAGTGGAGCGGGTACGGCAATATATCATGTGAGGGAGAAAAAAAAGGCTAAAGAATTGTGGGAAATTAGTCATCCATCAGTATCGCTGTTCCCAAACTGTAGCTAATGCGCTTGAACCTTAATTTATTCAACTAAAAAAACAAACAAAAGATCAACTATTCAAATCCAAAAATCTTTACACTTTTACTTCATGTCACAAACACCAGGATTAATTAAGATATTTGAGTATGCACAAGAGAAAATCCTGAGCATTACCTTACAGACAGGATCCATACTGTATACAGTAACTAGACATTATGACACCATAAATATACAAATAGAGCTAACTAATACGCCTTTGCTTAGTGACATACAGCTTGCTAGCTCAGACTTTTTTTTTCTATTATTTCTCTCCATCGTCATCATCCTAACTTGCTTAAATGCTTGAAGTGCTATAGATGCTTGATTTCTAAGAGCGCGTGCTTACTATCCGTGGCTTGAGGCGAGCTGCAGAATTATTGGCACCCTTGGTTAAATATAGGTCTTTAAAACTGTTTTTGGACAAATAGCTGTCTGGTTACTAGACTTAATCTCCTGCTATGAGAGAAATGAAACATCCCTGCATTTATCATCATTTGTTATAACTTTGTCTACTTTGTGTTTATTATTTATTACAGAGGTACTTTGTGCACTAGAATGCTTGATCAGATCAGATCATCTCTTCGGTCATAGGTTACCACAAGAACTTACTCGTGTACTATACTGTAACTATAGTATAACTGTCCTGGAATTTGCATCTTTAACCAGTAGCGAATATCAACGAATTCGAAATGGTGCATGTGCATACTGCAAACTTATTATGAAATAATTACTAAAAAGGTTTTCAAGAACATTCAGTCCTTTTTTTAAAAAAAAAAACCTACAGTATATTCTGAATGTCAGAAACGTGCACAAAAGCTACAGTATTTTTGGTCCTCTTTTCTAGCTGCAACATTCAGACAGTTGATCCTTAACTTGTTAAAGCCACCGTACGTACAGTGCAGGAGTTGCATACAGACTGCACAATTCGAGTGCGAGTCCATCATTTCCATACCTGTATGAGTAATCGTGAGAGGGCCTGCCATCCTGAGACTCCCATACAGGTGTTAGACGACACATTCAGATGCGTGGCTGATTCATAATACGAGATCATATCCATGAGTGACGAGGCTCCCTAGAGAAAGACGGATAATGCCAATTTCACCACGTGAGTTTTGCTTAGCTTTACTGTTACAAAGCACTGACACTGGAGACTCCTTCTCTACTATAGAAACGGGAACATACTGTAGTACGCTGTAAATCCGAATAAATTGGCCAAACTCAAAAAATTTGAGGTAATCGGTTACATCCAATCTTTTAAGTAATGATGTTTCCAGTTTTAAGTAAGCAGAACTATCAGTTTTTGAGTCTGTCGTACTCATTCATATTAATCGTTCTTTACTTGCATTATTGAGTCGCCTAACTCGTACTATTTAAAAGCAATTAGAATTTTTTTAGCCGTTGCAAATCAAATAAATAGTCGTTGGTCTTTCGGCTGCTCCCGGCGATGGGTCGCCACAGGAGACGATCCGGTCCGCACACGAGCTCGGCACAGGTTTTACACCAGATGCCCTTCCTGACGCAACCCTCCCATTTTATCTGGGCTTGGGACAGACACGTCATCCAGTTGTTGGGAATCGAACCCGGGCCTTTGGCATGGCAGGCGAAACTCCTCCCACTGAGCCACCAGTGCTGATGATGTCAGGCACAAAATCACTTGTCTGAAGGATTTTAAGTTGGTGGAACTTTAAGGTGACAGTTACTGTTACTTAAGTACTTACAGTTACTTAAAATAACAAATTCGTCCAGCTGACTTGAAAAGTTCTAATACCAAAAAGTTCTAAACACTCATCAAGGTCTATTCATTTGACCTAATTGTAATGATTTAAGTTAACACTACTCAATATGTTTAATTCCTTTGAGCATTAGGGTTTACAGTGTACAGTAGCATAAGCGGTCTAATAAAACACCTTCCGATCAATCTGAATGACAATTCCACTGCACCACTGCAGCAAATAGTATTAATAATAAGAAACACTTATTTGAATGAACTTACATTTTCCTCGAGCTCCGCCCCCTGAAGGTCAATGAGATTAAACCGGACAGATTTCAGAATCTCCTCCAGAGACTCGCACGAGCGATAATCCAAACGAACACCTGCGTGGAGACATTCGTGATAGGAATAATCGGGAATAAACCGAGCAGCCAGGCTTACCGCAGGAATCAAAGTCCTAACATCAGTCTACACCAAGAGATACGCTCATTGTAAAGCCGGCGACACGCGCTTTGAAGTCCGGCGTCTCCACAGATGTGTCTTGGTGGTTGGTGTTCATTAAGGAGCAAAGGAACGTTCGGCACGGACGCGATCGCGTCCTGCCACGCAGAGGAGAATCAAAGTAATTTTTGAGGAACTTTTTTCAAACAAAGCCTAGAGAAATGCTTTGATGGTCACAGCGGTGAATCTTTATTGGACCCCCATCCCCTCATAAACTCTTATCTTTGTGGTCGGGGAGAAGCCAGATCTCTCACAGCCATGTGCTGGGGAGATGATAATTTATTCATCATTAGCATAATCATTTGTTTAAAAAAGAAAAAAAAAAAAACCCCGCTTTTTACAATAATCACTTAAGTGCACCCTACATAGGGGGATCTGAAATCCCATTTTTCTAATCCCCTCTGCCGTGCTCTGATAATGATACCGCGTCTCGGAGTCAAGATGTCATCAGTGTGTGACAGGGAGCAGGAAGCTGCGAGGCGCTGACCGGCGTTAAAATCTGCCATCCGCTCATATCGATATCAATAACCGCCGTTCCCCTCATCAAAGGGACTGCGTTTTAATCCGAGCCCTGCAGGATCCGGGTGCAGATTTCAATTAAGAGGCTTGACAAAGTTTCTGATGATATCTCGGTATGCAAGATTTGGGTCCAGTCCCGCATGACGGGATCAACGAAGAGCGGCCGTGTTTCCACCGATGGAGCCTCCAGAACGAGCAAACAAAGTGGAATACTAATCTGAATGACGACAGCAAAAAAAAACAAGGAAATAAACAAACAAACAAACACCAATAAGGCCTTATGGCAGATGCTGTACTTCTGGTTAGGAGGCTGTATATCCTCAGTAATGTTTTCTTTTGTTGTTGCTGTATTCACAATATTTGTATGTGGAAATTACATTGCTAATATGAATCCTATGTTAAGCTCTGAACTCTACAGGTCCGCACAAGTTTGCAATTCAGGTTTGCTCAAGCTTCCAAGAGTGTTTAGCAACTGCCTGGACGTGGTTGTGGTGGTTAAAATTTTCCTACTAGTTTGTTCATACTTTGGAAAAAAGTCAAAATTCAACAAAATGCTGGTTTATGCCACACCCACTTACAGATATGGCTATTCAGAGCATATTAAGTTGTGCGACACATTTACAATTTATTCACATTTGTTGGGGACAACTTCATTCATTTATTACTAACTGATTGCTTAATTTTTCATCTGTATGAGATCACAAATCTAACAGAGGGTAATATTCCGAATAAGAAATGTAAAGAAGGTAGAGATCGGATATTTTGTCATTCATATCTGTGCCTAGTGAAGTCTCTGGTTGTCAGCGCAAAATAAAGTTGCAAATATTTTGTTGTTGTTGTTGTTGACCTAACGATGTCTTCAGAACAGTGTTGCGGTTTCTTAGTAGCTGCATTATTTTCTTTCTTTTTTTCAAGAAGAGAGAAAAAAAAAACATCTGGTGATGGAACATCTGTTCAGAGTTGCTGTAACATGAGTGAGTTTAGGAATTAACTTACTGACAGGATTCACATATTGGATATGTTACGACATTAAATATAACTATAAATGGTGCAACATAATTGGATAAATGGTGCAACTGGGAACTCAGCATCGTATTGTTGTTTATGTTCCTATTGTGTTATGTTGCTTAATTATTAATCAGTATGTTACACATGGACCTTTGCCAGGTACAGACTTTTAATTAGTGCCCTATTGGAATGATTTAATGCAAATACAATGGAAAGTAATGCTACAATATTTATTATTATAATAAAATTGCTGAACAGCTTTGATAAACTAGTTTGGGCATCGAGTGCATGAGAGCACTAGGACCAGGGAAGAGAAGAATAAATTGTAAGAAATAATGAGAATTAACTGGTTCTTTATTCCTCGAATGGAATTAGAGTAATTATGCTATTTTAGTTGTAATAAGTTGTTTACAACAATTAAAGAAATCAATTTACTTACCCTGGAGATCAAGGCATCTGGCTCTGTTACTCAAGCAGGTGATTTCCTACAGGACAGACAGACAGACAGACAGACAGACAGACAGACAGACAGACAGACAGACAGACAGATAGATAGATAGATAGATAGATACACAGACAGATATAGAGATAAATAGGTATGATTTGAAGCTTCTTGCATTTTCACACTACAAAGCAAATTATGACTGACTTTACCATCGATGCAAGTGTTCCATATTAATTAAAGCAGGCTTTATTAATTAGAAACAGCTGGTCATCTGTTGCCGCATTAATTAGCCCGGTTGTTCGCTGTGCATGAATCTGATCTGACTGCATGCGAATGAAAGTGACGGAAATGGTCTTCCTCTGATAAACACTCCACTGAACCTCAGAGCAAAACCCGGCTTAAAATGAAAAATTAAATAAAATGTGTTAGAGCTCGGGATACTCAGACAGCACAGACAGTAGGTATACAGTATGTGTGCTGAGGTGGGACGCTGGTTCATGTGTTTATTTTTATTTATTTATCTCTATTTTAGCATTGCCATTTGGACGTACAGGATTTATGAGCGTGTGTATTTCAGAATTTCTTTATTTATCAAAGACAAAAACAGAAATTGTGACAACAACGAAGCCAAAAGTAAAACAAAAGCAATAAAATGAAAAGGCAAATCATATTTTAAACACAAAATGGTGCCTTTATGTGATTATAAGTATTTCATAGTGAAATATGTGAAATCTTGTCCTCTTACCATCACCACCACCACCACCACCACCACCACTACTACTACTACTACTACTACTACTAATAATAATAATAATAATAATTATAATAATAATAATGATGATGATGATGACGAATGTGCACAATTAAATGTGAGATACTTTATGTAAAATTATGTAACATTAAATGTGAAAATTTTGTCAATGTGAAAATTTTGTCAAATTAAAAATATGTGAAAATGCAAAAGTCTGATGTAAAAACCACATGTGTTCTGTAAACCGCACATGAAAATGATTCAAATGTAAAACTTACAATGTGTTTACATGTGACGAAAATGTGTAAAAATCACCAGTGGAATAAAAATAAACATTTGTGAAGGAATCATTTGAAATAAAAAACAAACAAACATGCAATACATGTGAAAAAGTTTTCAAACATAACATGAGGGGTGTAAAAATCCCATGACTTATATGAATCAAGTTCATGTGACCCTTCTGTAAAAAAATTTAATAAATCTAATTCATTTAACAAGTCAAAACTGCTGAAATATAATGGATGAAGTGCTTCAGAGTAAGCGTTTATCTAGCAGACAGACAGCAGATGGCTCGTAGCAGCTCGTAGGTATCAGGCTGATCAAGGTCCTGGATCAATCTGCTATAAACCTTAACAACATGTCTGATTGCAAGTGTGTGTGTGTGTGTGTGTGTGTTAGAAGGAAAACAAATGGAGCTTGTGAACGCTCCCCGAGCCTCGACAGAGATGACTCTGCGCTCTGCGTTTGTACCTCTTTTTTTTGTCTGAAGCTTTTCATCTTAATAAACAGGGAGCGACGTCCTGCGCTGTGCGCTGCTGAAAATAAAAATGGACAAGTGCCAAATGTGGTGATGTGTCAGGAGGGAGAGGACAAAACGTCGAGACAAAACGTGTGGGACGCGGTTTATCAGCGAGACTTTGACCCAAACCGTCTCTGGTGCATTTCTCATTCTTCTCTAAAAGAGCTGTATTTTCTGGTGGCTTTGCATTTGTGAACGCATCTTTATAATAATAATAATTATTATTATTATTATTATTATTATTGCTGTATTAATTAGTCTAAAAAATTCTCAGAATTTACAGGAAAAGCTCACAGGGGTTAAAAATCGCTTGCACATTTTCCTTTCAGCATCTTTTCTGCAATAAAGGATAAATTATTTAAAATAACACGACCTTTTATCTCACACCCTTTGAAGGCAGCAAATTAAAAATGCAAATGGAGGTGCTAATTAATATGCAAATATATTCGTTCCCAGTTAACAATTAGCAATTAAACCCGCAGTGTCTAGAAAGAGCACGGACAAAAATGGGTAACTTAATTTATCATTAAAAAATTAAAAACATGCCCAAAAATTTTAATTGATTTAAAACACACACACACACACACACACACACAGTCTCAAAAGTGGACAAAAGGACATTTTTTATTTTAATATTGTTATATTGTTAATATGCGTACAGAACGTGCGGACTGCATGTGTAAGAGGATGTGCAGGACGAATAAACACGTCTCCTTCGTGCCGGAGGAGACTTTAATCAGGGAATCAGGACGGTCCAGGGAGCATGATGCGCATTAAAGTTTAAACGTGTGAAAGGTATTTATACTCTGTGTTTAGATGTGAGTGAATTTCCTCGCCGTGATGAAACAAGAACGCTTCGGATCACACAGAAAGAAGCTTACTGATGATTCTAGAAAAACTGGAGCGATATGTGAGGTTTAAAAGGCTTTAGGAAACATGGCATTAAAGGAAAAATAATCAACAACCGGATTTTACATAACGCTATCATTGGGAAATTGTAGGTCTTCAAATTTTACTTTTATTCTTTGTACAAGACAGCAATTTACCAATCATTGCAATTCTTAGTTTTGTAACAAAATGACACACTTTTTATTCATTCCCGGCTACATTTACTTCTTTAACTAGATCAGTATAAACAGCTGCTTCATCAGCAGTGTATGCTGCTTCTTTTTCTTTAAAAAAAAATGATAATAAACACAAATTCCTGTTTTGAAGCACTGACACTGGAGACTCCATCCATGATCATTTGTTTAACTTCACTTGACAAAAAATAAATAAATAAAATCAATACCATTCCAAATCAGTGCTTGTGTTTGTTTATTTGTAGACTTAAAACAAAATATGCGCTGCGTTCAGCATACAGGTCTGCTGTTGCTATAGAAACTAGAAACGATAATCTCCTCGAGCAAGCGTTATGGAAAACAAATGAACAGAAAACATTTTCCCACCCATCGGCTTTCCTTATTCTAAAATGTTATATGATCAATATCATACAACAGTTATTTACATGTAATCTGATTAGACAAGATCCATTTCACGATGTGGTGATAATAGATGCTAACAGCACTGGGGCATTAAACTATACAGTATGTATACCTCCGCGTCCCACGTGTTCTAGTACCCCGTAATAACACTAGCGGTTAGTTGTAGCGTGACCGAAAGTGAGAGCAGCCGCCTGCCAAAACCACACTTCAAACGCAGTTACGGAAGCACTCTGAGGCTGCATCACAACAGTGCTAATATCCATCACAACAGCACTCCCTCTCATGTGATCTTGATCAATAATCATAAAGAGTTCTAAATAATTTATTTTGTGTTTTCTGAGCTATAATTGTAAATCCAAAATACCAGAATAAAAAAAAAAATTTTTTTTTTAAAGATTCTATCAGGGAATTCTATCATAGTGTTTCACTAAAATGTAATATATATACGAATATATAGAGAATATAAGTCAAACTGTAAATATGTACAAATGAATCAGCCAGAAAATAATAATCATGGTGGAGGTACTAACAGTAATAATAATAATAATAATAATAATAATAAGTTCGTAGCCCTTAGGTTCATTATTGTTCCCTTTAGGCTTATGAAGACATAACCAAACGCAGCGCTGTTTTATCCACTCGCAGCATCTCAAAGCAAAGTGGAAGCCCACGGGTGCGATAAAAGCTTTAAATAGTTTCCTCCAGGGGCCGTCCTGCCTGAAAATACCTAATTTGATAAATTTGCTCTTTAAGCAGCGAGTTCCATTTTGCATAGCCTTATTAGGAATTCAGCTAAATATCTCTGATGCTTAGCTATACAGTTTTTTTTTCCACTGTTTTTTTTTTCCTTTCTTCTTCTGGGTCGGACCACCTACATTTGTTTAAACGCACCCATGCTCATTAGCACCTCAGAGCTAATACTGAGCGTGCGCTTCATGTAAGTACCGCTAAGTCTCTCATTTTCTGCAAATAATTCCCCTTGATCTAATCGTCAATTTATGCAGAGGGGAAAACGATGCTCTTAACATGGCTGGTCAAAGGGAAAAGGAGTGAGCGCGCACTCTGAATTATGCATGCACGCCTGTGAGATTCTGCGTATGCGTGTGTGTGTGTGTGTGTGTGTGTGTGTGTGTGTGTGTGTGCGTGTGTGTGCGCATGTGTGTGTTTGTGTGTGCTTGGGTATCTTTTTACTGTCTTGTTGAGCTTGAAGTTTGGTAACATGCATGCACATGCATTTCTTTATTAATACTTCATGTTTTTATATATACAGTGACAATAGTGTTTTTTTTTTTTTTTTTTACAGAAAATTCACATTAAATTGACACATTTTATTTTTAAATACTTCACAGTGATATTTTCCATCTGTACACACATTTACTTACTTGAGATCTATTTTCTCATGTGATTTTTCATACGATTCATTTAGCTATCTGTGATTCATTCATTTTATGTTCAATGACATAAAAACAAATTTCCACATGTGACTTTTATGTGACTCATTGTTTTTTTTCTTGTGATTCATTAATTTACTTCTATATATTGTTTTCACATGTGATTCATTTGGGTGATTCATTTAATTACTTGTGATTCATTATTTCACATGGGGTTTTTATGTGATTAATTTAGCTACATGTGATTCAGTAATTTACTTATGATTCATTTGTCACACGTATGATTCATTTCATGTGATTCATTTAGTTATATGTGATTTCAGTTAGCTCCTTGTGATTTATTTTTATTCGATTTTTTTTAGTTCCTTCTGATTAATTTACTCACGATTAATTTTTTCACATGTGATTTTTATGTCATTCATTTAGTTCCTTGTGATACATTTTTCACGTCATGTTTAATGTGAATCATTTAGTTAGCTGTGATTCATTTATTTACTCATGATGAAAATTTTCATGTAGGATTTTAATATGATTCATTTGTTTACTTGTGATTTATTAACTTATTTATCATTCATTTCTACACCTGTGATTTATCATGTAATTAATTTACCTGCTCATTCATTTTTTTTACGTGTAATTAAAAAAAAACACAATTTCTTTTTTATCACAAGATTCTTCATGAGATTCATCAAGTTATTTATGACTTGTTTATTTACTCATGATTCATTTTTTTCATACGATTCATTTATTACCTTGTAATTCATTGTTTCACATGGGATTTTTCATGTGATTCCTTTAACTACTTGTGATTCATTTATTTAGCCATGATTAATTTTTTTTAATTAAGGATTTTTTATATGATTCACTAATTTACTTATGATTCATTGGCTTAATTATGACTAATCTGTACATGATTTATCATATGGTTTACTTTCCTATTTGTGATATTTTTTTCATGCAATTTTTTTTTATATATTATTGTTTGAATTTTCTCATGATTCAGTTTCTCACCACGTGATTCATTTGGTCATGTAAACTTTTCATGACTCATTTATGTTTAATAGATTAATAAAGTCCTTTTTACATGATTTCTCGTACATTTTCTCATGATAATTTTTTTTTTCAATTCATTTTGTTTCCTCAGGATGCATAATTTACTTATGATTTACTATTTCTACAAGTTTTTTGGAATAAACTTTTAGAATACATTTCATATTTCATATAATCATATTATGTTAGGTGAGTTTACATGATAACTGTTTTTTATTCTATAAAAACATATAATTATGTACACGTGACACAAATAGTGTTAACTCACTATACAGTACCTTTATTTGGTCCAGTGCCTTGGGATCGGGTGCGACTTTGTGCTTTATGCAGCTCTGCTTGTAGGCCAAAATTATATCTGTCAAGGTTCGACTGTCGCCTAAAATAGAAGTGAGAGAAAATAAAAGGCTCAACAAACAACAACAACAGCCTTTCATTCCTTATCCACTAATCCAGTGTTTATTGTGTCTTAATGAGCGCTCTACAATTAGCCCTACTGATGAAAGCGCATTTTAAAAATGTTTTCTGCTTTTCTTTTTTCCTGCCTAATACACTTCTCTGTGCTTCATTAACGCAAGGTAAATGCATTCAGGGTGTCTCGCAGACAAGAAGAACTCCTGATTTAACCGCAATTCCAACAACAAAGACAAACACCAAAAAGAAACTTTTACCAGAAGTACAGAGGTAGTCACGTATATGGGAGTGAGCGTGTGTGTGTGTTTCAGTCACGGTTTCGCACTACACAAATCTTGGACTTTAATTAACATTCATTTTATTAATCCATCTCTTTCAAAGCATCTAGGTCACAGACGGATGAGCTCCTGAAAAAAAACTCTTTATTGGGTTTATGAAAACTGAGATGTAACAGGAGGGAATATATTTTTTTTTAAAAGCCAATCCTTCTTTGGTAGCAGCCTTTGTCTATACGTGATATGTGCCTGTATAGGAAAATTATCAGCAACAGAGTGGCGTGATGAAATGAATTCACTTTTAAAACCCTTAAATTGATTATTTTCCCATAACAGTACCTCCTGGAGTGTTTTCCTCTCACATACTTTTTAATCCATTTTCACTTGCCATTAATGTTGTGGAACATCCATGAAGCAAGACTTAAGCGTTCTGCAATATTAAATAGATAAAAAGTAGGACCTGCCTTTCATTAATAAATAAGAAACCTCCAAACACTGGCAAATCAATGTAGTGTTAGAAGAATAACATCCTTTGGGACATGCTGTTATTGGAAACTAAACAACTAATCAGGGTTACAGTGGGAACGAACCTTCACATCACTGCATTATGGATCGTTTTTCTATATCAGTATTATTGTTATTATTATTATTATTGTTATTATTATTATTGCTATTATTATTATTAATTAGGATTAATTACCGTCCTGCTGCGAGTCCTTGCTCTCAGTAAACCGTGAAACCATTTGCTCGTCTGGAGGAAACGTGACACGCTTTTCCCCTCTACTCTTTTTGCCAAGCAGGCCTGCTTCTGCATCTTCCTCAGCATACTCACTCATCGTCATCACCCCTGCTGATCAGACATGTGCAATTTCACACGATTAGCATTTCCCGATTGTGGACATCACCACAGACAGTTTGGGTCCAGGAGAACAGCTACATGTCCAGTTCCACACCCAAGTCCACTCTGTAGAATCGGTCCTGCGGTGGATCCAGAGCAGTCAGGTGGCACGTGGAAACCAGAAACCTGTGTGTAAAGCTTTTGCAAAGCTGCCACAGGACGCCACATCATCAATAATGAATGAGCCAAGTGCGTCCTGGGGCTCTGTTGATCTCAGCATCGGATATACACACTTGACATACAAATTGTGTCAGCATATACAACCAAGCTAAAAACAACTTGTAGTTGTATGTAAGCATGATTCCTTTATTTGGACAAAGTATAGTTTTTAAATGATGATTTATTCTATTAAGAGACAAAAGCTGTCCAAACCTGCCTCACCCTATATGTAAAATAACTGTCCCCCAACCACACCTCCACTCCCCTGTTAAATCATGAATTAACTGTGATTAAACACATTTAGTGTATACTATACATTTAGTGCTCAGTAAACTACACACAGGCCTGATCATTACCAGACCTGGTGAATCAAGAAATCACCACAGTGCGAGCCATTATTCACAAATAGAGAAAACTTGGAACAGGGGTGAACCTTTCCAGGTGTGGTGGGCTGAGCAAACTTAGTCACTGTTCATGATTGAAGGTGAAAGCCACTGAACAAAAGAACACAAAGACTCATCTCACATTTGCCACAAATATTTTTTATATCCCTAAGACTTTTGGGCAAATAATCTGGAAACTTTTTGGAAGGTGTGCATCCTGTTACATTTGGCATAAAACTAGCAGTATTTCGTAAAAGGAACATCATACCAAGAGTCAAACATGGTGGTTGTAGTGTGATGGTCTGGGCCTGGAAGATTGGCCATAAATGATGGAATCATGAATTCAGAATCAGAATCAGAAGGATTCAAGATTTGAGCTTACAGAACAAAACAATGACAAGACAAACAACAACAACAACAACAACAACAACAAATGGAGTAGGATGTGGTTTCATATATATATATTATACTAGCTTTCTTATATATATATATATATATATATATATATATATATATATATATATATATATATATATATATTATGGCATGCCGTTTAGGAAAATATTAATGAGAGAACTTAATGAAAACTCTGAATATATTGAATGAAACGTGAGAATATTGAATGGATTCCGAATATATTGATTGAAAAATATATATATCGAATGAATTCTGAATATATGGATTGAAAACTGATATATTGAATGAAAAGTCTGAATATATTGAAGGAAACATGACGTCATCGAAACACAGCGCCATCTTTAGAAAGGATGAGTGAGTCGGCGAGAAACTTGGTTGCTGCAATTGTGAGAAATGAAATTGATGAGTGCGTGTACGGCCTAAAGTGGTGGCACAAGCCGCACTCAGTATCAGACTACGGATGAAGAAATTTATTCGCTATTTCACCGTGGAAGACCGGGTTCATTAAGTTCTCTCATGAATATTTTCCTAAACGGCATGCCATATATATATATATATAATATATATATATATATATATATATATATATATATATATTATATATATAAAAAGCTAGTTTGGGCAGCTTTTTGTCTTTAGTAAATTAAATCATAATTTAAAATCTGCATTTTGTATTTATTTGGATTATCTTTGTTTAATACTACTGTATATATATATGTGTTTTATGATCTCAATCACTTATGTGGACCAAAAAAAAATAGAAAGAGGCAAGTACTTGATTACAGCACTGTATATACAGTGTATTTAGATTTAGGGGAATGTTTATATCGCTTATTTTATTGACAACTGATTAAAAACGACAAAAAGACATTTATTTGAATACTTAAAACGACGAAATCGCACAATAAATCATAAAACCTACAACTCCCGTCGCACATTGTGCTAAACAGGAAGTTGCGTTGTCCCCGTGTTGACCAATCAGGTGCCTGGGTTCACTTCCCCTCAGAGTGGAGTGCGGGAAGTTTGGAGCTGCTAAGCGGCTGTTTTTATTTGCACTTTGTAACCAGTCTTGTGTACAGGTTTGTTTCATTTTATACTTGTTCACGGATAAACATTTGACAGGATATTTGTAAAGGTTCATACATTTCGTTGTTTGGATTGGTTTAAAGTGCGAGGTTAGGTTTGTTTTATTGAAAAAGGCAAGGGCGTTATTTAAATCGTTAGCTAAGTTAGCATGGCAGTATTAGCTCAACGGACTAACTTCAACCGACCTGAGGGGGAAAAACTGTCTGTCGCGTGCACGCATTTCACATATAAATATATATATTTTTTCAAGTATATTTCGGGCTCAATAATTAATAAGGTTTCTTCAATCAGTGGAATAAAAAAAAAAACGTTGGCTTGACCTGATTTTCACGGTTCTAGAAGGAAAGTGAAACTAACGTTAGGTTTATAATTTGCAAAACTGCTCGTGATGCCAGAGGAATGGCAAGCGTTATCTCGCGAGATTTGCCTGACAGTAGGTGGTGCTGTATTGTATAAGCCACTGAAGAGAAAGCAGCACATTTAAAGGTGCAATAAAAATATTAAAATTTGTTTATTTGTACACATAACATCTAAAGTATGTTGAGCATTATTTAAAATAGTAGTTTAAGCCAAGATGTCAAGACAAGTCAGTTGTTACTGAGAATGTTTTTTTTTTTTTTTTTTTTTGCCATCCTGGAGCTGTATTCATAGTTTTCATGGCTGGTACTTAAAAGGTCGAGTTACCAGCTTGACATCCGTTTGTCATTCACATGCTACTGGCAATTTGGAAATGCTTAAACCGCATGTCTTTGGACTGTGGGAGGAAACTGGAGTACACGGAGGAAACCCACCAAGCACACGGAGAACATGCAAACTCCATGCACACAGATCCGAGGTGGGAATAAAACTCCGAACTTGCAGTTGCAAGGCAACAGTTCTTATTAATCTTTTGGCTGCTATTGTCGAGAGGTTACCACAGCGGACCATCTGATCTGCACACAACTAGGCACCGGATGCCCTTCCTGATGCAACCCTCCTATTTTATCCAGACTTGGGACTGGCACTGCATCAGTGGCTGGGGTTTGGGCATTGGTTGGGAACTGAGCCACATGTTGCTGAGAAAACCCATTTGAAAAAAACGACTTCCGGTCCAGAATGCTTGTTTATATTCATATACCGAGATTCTGTTAGTAGGGTGTTCGTGGGACATCACAGGTCCTGGGGAGTTTTTTTTTTTTGTGAGTGAGGGCATAGGTGTGCAGGAGAAGTGATGTGCTTGATGTCATGCGCTAAATTATTCTCAATAAACAGAACATGTCTGAGGTTTATATGCAACTGGATTTTGCCAATAATTTGAAGAAAAAAAAATGTGGGACTATCTGTCCATTTTGATTCATACACATTCACATTTCATACAAACTAAAATAATTCTTTTGATTGTGTAAAGCTGCTTTGTGACGATGACAGTTGTTAAAAGCACTATACAAATAATTAATGTCACGGAAATAAGTTTGTTCATCGTATCAGTTAGATTACAGCAGCTTTAAACATTACTTCCAGCTTCTAGTGAAATCTTTTTGCAAAGGAAAAAATTGCACACGTGTTAAGGTTACCAAGAAACCACAAAGTGTAACTTTCTCTGTTCTGAAGACTTTCCAGTATTGAAAAACCTACTATCTGTAACAAAATGCTGATAGTTAGGACTCTTTCCGTAAACATTAGGTAAACATGTCCTTCAATAGACCTTCTTTATATCAGCAATTTAATGATTTTTATTGAGTAACAGCTTTCTAAAAAAAAAAAAAAAAACGAATACGTTGGTTATTAGGCTTGGACTAGGAAAAGTAGAGATTGGGTGGGGGGAGATATCGCAATTCTTTTGTGTGGCATTTGACATATAAACACCCTGACTATAAGAGATTTTTTAAAACTATTTATACATTTATAATGAAAAGTGGTTAGTTGACCAGTGAACAGAACTGGACGGTTTTCTGTTTGATTGGCTGTGATCGGCTGATCGGCCTTAGATATAAATGATCCTGTGCCAAATGCAGAAGCTTCCGAGTGGCATAGCAGAAACACATTTTTATGGTGCTACGCTATCAAAAATGCACGTGCATTAAAAACCTCCAATCTGCCTTTTTCTCCAAACTCTGTGAGCAAATTAATCTCAAACCTACTCATCACCACACACCAGTTTTAAAACACAGCAAGCATGCTTGTACCACAAAACCTTTGCGCTTACTGTTGAGTTTTGAGAATTTGAGGATCCTGTAATTTAATAACACTCTTATTTTGCACATTTTTATCCTATGTGGTAGCAGTGAATTATTTATTAAGTTAATAATTTGCTATTGTGCTAAGAAACAATATGTATTTGAAGTTAGTTAGTATTGTTTAAATTATGCGCTTGGTTTTTAACTGACAAAACTCATGTTAATAAATAATCGGGTTTAAACTTTTTGTTATAAGGTTTAAAATTGTAACAAAATCAGACAAAAAAAATATTGAATCTGAATATTTATGAAATCGCAATACTTATAGAAGCTCAATTTAATCTAATCAGCACCTGGGTGTCGTGATATTATATTGGGGGGCGTATTGTATGATCCCAAATGAAAAGCGTACTCCCTGTTACTATAGAAACAACAACAGAACAATTGCAGTATTTGTCATCCCATAGCATTGCTGTTACAGAAAGTTAATCAACTTTATCTGACAAATGAGACATTTTAATGTAAATCAACCAGTATGTTTCTCTTGGAATTGTGTCCAACCAATTGGGAGTACTGTTACTAACCTATCAGAAAATGTATATTAAGGTATTGTATTATGCTGGGACGTATGGGCACTCCAGCAGGGTTTAGGTGAATCTTGTGAAGCTCTTTCTCTCTTTTCATTTATTTTACTTTTAATTTAAACTGGTTTAGATGCCACCCAGAGCCAAAACAGCTGGAAAAGGCAAAGGGCCGGCCAAGAGAAAGCTGGCCGAGGAGTTCCCGCCCGGAGAGGTTCTGACGGACACAGCGAAGAAAAGCTGGAAACTCGGGACGCCCATTGGTCAGGGAGGCTTCGGCATGTTGTATCTGGGTAAGAACTTCTGAAAATGTCGATGCTGTCATAAATCTTTTATATTATTGACACAGTGAACGCATAAATCTTTTCCACATTTAGCAAGCGACGATACGTCCAAGACTGTCGGAACCAACGCACAGTATGTCGTCAAAGTGGTAAGTATGAACAAATCATCAATGTACATTTTGAGTAAAATGTGATAGCTTTTTTTTTTCTCTAAGAATACTACCGAATGCTTCCACCTGCAAACCTAGAATCGTCCTTATCGTGGTCCAGCAACGTCTTTGCTCCCCTTTATACCTCTTTCAGTGTGTGCTTTTATGGGAACATAATCAGTGACCAGGAAGTATTATAAATGTTCAAAGTGGAGTTGTTTCTATTCCTACAAAAATATGTCCTGTGCAGAAACTTGCCAATGATTTTGTTTATTTATTGCGCTGTGGAATTTTCTATCTTAACTTGGTTAGAAGGTGCTGATTTTTTATTATTTTTTTTTTTTCCCCAAACCACAGTTTTGCGTTAATTTTATTCTATTATGTTACCATTTCCATAGTTACATCTCCTTCACACAGACTCATATGAAGGGTTGTACATATAAGTTTAGTTGATAATTGGGTTTGCCATTGAGTTGCCATGGTTTTATAATATCAAAATGTTTAAAAAAAAAAAGAAAAGTGAAAGTTGCCTATATAGGAATCCCAATAATCACCTGGTTCCTGAGGTCCTCTCAACTGTTTTGTTCTTGTGTAAGTGTGACTTGCTGTTATATCTGTTTCCCTTCTGCTTTCCTTGTAGGAACCGAGCGATAACGGTCCTCTCTTCTCCGAGCTGAAGTTTTACATGCGAGCCGCTAAACCTGATCGAAGTACGCTCTCCTGCCTCCCACCACACCCTCTGTTCTCAGTCTTTGACTTACATTGATCGAATAAAAAAACCTGGTCTCTTAATTGAGAAAAAAAGTTCAGAGCTCAGTGTGCCACTCTTGTGGAGAAGCACAAACACGGCTGCATGCGTTCGGTGTTACTTCTGGTCGCAACGAGGTCACAGCAATGCGTTTTATTTAATAACAACCCAAATGTCACCTTCCCTTGACAATTAAGTGTTATATTACTAAGCAATGCTCATGGTTTATTCATTAGGATATTGTGACGTTGGTAAATATTTGTCCCACCAGCAGATTAGCTCGCGGCTGCCACTCTTGTCGCCCCCGCGGGATTCTACCTTTATATTACTCTGAGCAGTAGCAAGTTTGTGTTTGTGCCTCATCGTATGATTTTGCGTGCAGTAGAGCTTGAACTCCCAGAATGCTGATCTCACAAGAAGTTATTATGAGTTCTTCATTGTTGATTTTTCCATATGTAAATTCATAAAAACGTCCCTAACTTTGTTTCAGTCAGCACTTGGATAAAGTCTCACAGATTGAAATACTTGGGAGTGCCAAAATATTGGGGATCAGGACTTCATGAAAAAGGAGGACAGAGGTGAGGAGATCAGTGCTGTCATTTTTGGCAGAGATTCTATCGTCATAATGCGTTGAGAAATAAACAGTAAGTGTCGATGTGATATTTTAGGTACAGGTTCATGGTGATGGACAGGTTTGGAACAGATCTACAGAAGTTGTTCGAGCAAGGTGGCAAGATATTTCCACGGAAATTGGTTCTTCAGCTTGGCCTAAGACTTGTGAGTTACCTTAAAAGCAAAAAAAAATTCTTATTATTATTTCTTTTTTCCAGCCAGCTCACTACTATCAAACAACATTTATCAACTGGGAGGATGAAGGCTAACATCTGCTTTCTCTGAGACAGCCAAGCACACGTTTTTCAACTGTTGTCCGCCTGCTTCCACCCACAGGTTCCCATGATTGGCTAGTGTCGATGTGATTGACAGGCGAGAAAGAATACATCATTGGAGCTGTCAATTTATTTATTTATTTTTACCCAGTTTGATTTTTTGCTTTATATAAAATATAATTCTATAAAAATAATACAACAACAAGAATGAGGGCTGTTTGCAGGAGCTAGTCATATAGATCTTACATTTTGAATATAAGTGTATTATTTATGAAACTATTCATCACTTAATTTCTCCTAACAACCTCCCTCTGTCTTGTCTCCAGCTCGACATCCTCGAGTACATCCACGAGCACGAATACGTCCACGCAGATATCAAAGCCTCCAACCTCCTGCTTTCCTATAAAAACCCCAATCAGGTCGGTTCTGGTTCTTGCTCAAGTTTTGGCTCTTCTTTACCCCAATTGTTTACCAGACTAGATTTTGCCACCGGACCTAGGGACGACTTCTGACATGGGAGGTTTTGTCCTGATTTCTTTTCCTTTAATGGGAAATGTGTATCACAAACTTAAAAGGTTACCAGAGATCTGGTGCATAGCATTTCTTTTTTTTTTCTTTTTTTTTTATTTAGGCAACAAGATTTTAAAAAAAGTTTCATTTGTTGTATGTTGTATGATTTCCTCCATCAAGGAGATATAATTCCAATCCATTAAATTCATTTTCGGGTTCAGGTTGCATGATACGTGCTTCGTTGCATTTGCATGGTGGTGGAAGTGTTATGCATCCTGGAACTTGAATTAGACCTTTACTTTGTGTCCGTGCATTATGCTTTATCCTAGTTAAGCCCATTTAGAAGACATAAAGACAAATACATCAGTTTCTAGACATAATGTCCTTTTTTTTCCATCTAAGAAAAAGCTTTTGCATTCCCTCATTGAAAAATGTTTTAGACTGAGCTGCGAGCCTGTCTTCTGTTCTTAATCAGAAGTAAATCTTCAGCAGCTTTCAGGGGACCGAACATGTGATGGCATGAGATCAAGACTATAGCGAGAATGCTTTAACACCTCAAAACAAAGTTTTTGCAGAGAGTAGACGGTGTGGACATTGTGTGCATGTGCATCGTCATGTGAGACCACATCGCCCTTCGCTAGCAGTCCTCTGTGTTTAATATGAAGTTTAAAGGCCTCAGCTCTTCAATAAGCATCTCATTGTAAAGAGCACTGTCGATAGTTGAACCATTTTCCTGTAATGTTCCAATAATGTAATGTTCAAATTCTTGAGAATCACAGAAAACTGTAAGCATTGATGAATTTTTCCAGCTGATGGTTGACTTTTGAACTTTGTACGGAAAGCACAAATGGAAAACAAAGGTTTTGATATAACCGGAGTGCTGATCATTTTTTACTTGTATATACATTACATCTATCTATCTATCTATCTATCTATCTATCTATCTATCTATCTATCTATCTCTCTCTCTATCTCTCTCTCTCTCTCTCTCTCTCTCTCTATCTCCAGCATCTTCGTAGACACAGAAAAAAAATTGTTACATTTTATGAAGTTTTATTCCTACACCCAACCACTGAAACACTTTCTCTTTTCATGCCTTTCCTTAACAAGACATAATTTAAGTTTTCCATGCTTAGCGTGTAAACAGTCGATATTAAATGACTTGTAAGCCGAGTGACTGAAGCAAATAAAGGGGGGGGCGGGGGGGAGGCTGAGGCACGGCCAAACATTTAATTTAGAGATTAATAATGTATCAGCGGTGTATTATTAAACCGCTATTTTAAAACTAGGATTTAAAAAGTGGCCTCTTGAGATTAGTGGCTCAGCATTGGAAATTCTTTTTTCAGATTTAAATATACTGTGTGTGTGTGTTTGTGTGTGTGTAATATATATATATATATATAATTTATGTATGTAATATTGCTTGTTTATCATTCTAAAACTGTAGGCACGCTTTTGTCAATTTTGTGACAGGTTTACTTGGTGGATTACGGTCTGGCGTACAGGTACTTGCCGGAAGGTGTGCCAAAGGAATATAAAGAGGATCCAAAGAAATGCCATGACGGGACCATTGAGTTTACCAGCATTGATGCACATCATGGAGTTTGTGTGTTTATCCTTATTAATTAATTCATTAATTAATATGAGTAAATTATACCTGGCTTGGTTATCCCGTAAGGCAAGGGGAAGCTCCTGTGTGCTGTGTAGGATTCTAATCAGCTTGTTTTTAATCATGGTTTTGCTTTTTCACAGCTCCCTCTAGAAGAGGCGACCTTGAAATCCTGTTTTACTGCATGATCCAATGGCTGTGCGGCCGTCTGCCCTGGGAAGATGACCTCAAGAACCTGGATTACGTCAGAGACTCGAAAATACAGTGGGTTTAAAGTTTTCTCTCCTAAATCGTAAGAGCTGTCAAGACAGACCAAAGTGACTTATGGGTTCAGGGTGTCATCTTGGTGATGTATTTATTAATTTTCTTAGTATTCTGACATTTTAGAGCCATGGTATTAAAGTAACTAAAAGTAATTAGCCTTTTAAAGCTAACTAACTATTTAACACACACCGTATTACATGCTGCCTCCTGATAGATGGATAGATAAATTGAAAATAAGGCAATGTTCATTCAGCTATAGTGAAGTCCCTTTGCCCAGTAATCATTCTAGCACCTAGCCAGCTAGCTTCTCCTGCGCCCTAACTAGCTAGCTAACACAAACTCAAGCTAACACAGCTCCAGTGTTAACACAGTGAGCAATTGGTGGATGTTGGTTGCCAGATGCTTCTTCTTTAAGATTCAGAAGTCAAGGTGCATACTCTTTCTGGTGCATTTGGCAGGGCAGGACAACACAGGGTAGCATATTCGCACATTATTCCATTTTTGTATTATTGAATATTTTATACTGATTAATTTAATGCTATCTCAGAAATAATAATTAATATTAACAAAAATATAACTTACTAGGAAATGTACATTTCTCATACGTTTTTTTTTTTTTTTTACTTTTTCCAGAGGTCGCAAAGATATCAAAGCTTTTATGAAGAGCTGTTTCACTGCCGGGAATGAACCAGGTGAGAGAAATGCTCAGTAACACACCAGCATTGGGGAAATCAAATCCCTGTCTTGTGTTTTAGAAGAAGGCATTGTTTATTACTGCTGATTCATTTATTTATGTAATATTTTAATATTATGATATTATATTAAGCTTCAAAGACTGCACCCATCTCTTCACCTCTATCCGATCCTTTCACCCTCAAGACGCCATACTCGTATGCTCTACGACGGGATCCATCCCGCGTCTCATCTCCATGAAATGAATCAATATGAGCATCCTCTTGCGAGTAAGCTACAAATAAAACACTCCTACATACCACAGATCTGGAAAATAAAATAAAATCTGGACTGAACTCCAGAGCTTTTAAAAAGCACCTGTGATGAGTGCAGAAAGGGTGTGCGAGCCAAGCATTAATCGGTCTGAAGCACTTCCTGATCCTGCCGCACGAAAATGCAGCGCAGAGCGTCCGTGCTCCTGCAATGAGTGCACAGCCGTTGATTTAGCAATAACGAGAGCTAATGGATCGACCCCTGCGCTAATTCCCTACAACTTCTCACTCCAGCTTCGGAGTGAGCGTGACCACTTCACTGCGGACGAGGAGCGCAGAAGAATCTCGTCTGTAATGAGCTAGTCATTATGTTATAATGTGCACATGGGATTTATCCCAAAGCTGTGTTTCTTGTGGAAAAGAATTGTGTTACATAAAAACATTAAGAATGCAACACAGTTTTTTTATCCTCTGTGTCTTTGGCCTGGTAAAAACTAAGCCATATTTAAATAACGTCTCCGGAGTCCAGTCATTTTGTGGAAATAACCCCCATGACACAAAATCCTCACCCACGTATGCATCTCTCCTCGTTTCACTCCACACACACTTACATACTCTGTAACTCGCTGTTACTTTTCTTTCTTTCCAACTTCAGGACTCACTCACTTTTTTTTTTTTTTTTTTTTTTTTAAATCAAAAGCGTCAGAGGAGCCGTTTGCTTGCCGTATGATGCGATAGCACTTCTGAAGCTCAGTGACAGGCGCACAGCAGAAGGAGAGAACCCTCCTCAGGCTGTTGTCTTGCTTGCGTGCGTCTCTTCCCAACGCCGGGGTGACGGGAGGCGGGCGCGCTTAGCGAGGCCATCATGGCTAATTCTGTTTGGTGTGACAATTTGAGCAGCCGACGATAAACAACAGTTCGCGAGCAGCGAAGTATAAGAAACAGCGTGTGATGTTTTGTCGCCCTTTTTTTTCCACTAAACTTAGCCTGAAGGTCAGAGTGCCAGCGCCTGCTGCGAGGAGACTCCGGTGCAGGAAGTGCGCCCGATTCCCGGCGCAGTGTTAAACACACACCTTCCTCTTTTATCGGTTTGTGAAATGGAAATGGCTCTTTACAGAGGCGGGCCAAAAGTTCTACTTTCTGCCTGTCTCACAGTCCGTGATATGTAGTTCACCACTGGTGCATAACAACACACACCATTGAATATGCAATTAGGTTCATAAGTACCGGGACGCTAAGACACTATGGGAGGGGATTTGCCTGTGTACATCCACCACAGCGGATCTGGAACCACGCTATTAATATATGATTGAAGTTTGGAATTCTTTCAGCTTAACCACAATATTTAATTATCTTGTCTAAAACTTTCCCTCTAATGTCACAGGCTCAAAACTAAACGGACAACTGCTTCGTAAACAGTATAATGGCCAATTGTGGCCTGGTTTAGTTATTTTTCGAGATTTGACCCCAAGTGTTGTTCAGATGTTTTGGTAGCTATTCATGTGGATGTCGTTGGTGTTGATGCAAGTGAAAGGACGCCATCATTGCGCTGAAAAACAAAACAAAATGGACACATCAGAGAGATATAAGAAACCTTACCACTGACTAAATCAACAATTTGTAAACATTTTTAAAAAGATGGAAAACATACAGACAAGCACAGCAACACTAAAAGCTAAAGTGGATGATAGAATTATTTGTCTTGGGTTTAAAACAATTTCGTGAACTTGGGTTCACTCGACATTTTCTACAAACTAGTTGTTTTCCCTAAAAGGTATCTACAGAAGAGACCCCTTCATGAACGTGGATACAGATACAAATGCAGGTAGTCCGTGACTTGGGAACATTCGAGTTGGGAATTTCCACAGATATAAACAGAACACGGTTCTACAAACATTCGTAGATGCGAACGAAACGCAGAAGTAGCTCATGTGTATTGTATAACAAAAAATAGACAATGCCATGCACCAGATATCAGTATTTGTGTGTGTGCATATTGGGGGTGCAGGAGAAATTAGTCTGATAATAGAAAATGGCTGTCCTGGAAAGCCGTGCTGATGTTGAATAATGTAATCCTATTGTTGTTGTTTTTTTTTTTTTTTTGCTTTACATTGTATATTTGTGTGAAAAGTGTATAAAACTTACTTTTTTCTGACTTTTCTGGCTTTTTTTTGACAAATTAATCCAACTTACAAACATGCTCCTGGAACGGAACTCGTTCATGAGTCGGGACTTACCGCAAGATGCAATCCTACAGGGAACATTCAAGAACAGATACAGATTAGGCTATTATTATTATTATTTTTTTTTTATTAATATTAGGCTTACCTCAAAGAAAAAGCCTGCTGAGTTTTATAAAAGATAAGCCAGATTGAACCAGAATTCAGAATGGAAAGGTTTACGTTCCAAAGCATACCACCAAACCTGGAGTCATGTCTTATGTCATGAGTGTGTATGGCTGCCGGTGGAGCTGGGTCTCCGATGTTTTCTGAAATGTGTAAAGCTCTACCTTCTGCTCTGATTCAGTCAAATGCTGCAAAACCGATAGGACTGATAGGCGCATCACTGTACAGACAGATCATGATTTAATATCGCGAAAGCAACCTAAGGATTTAGCTAAGCCAGCTGCTCGTCAATTACTTGAGACAAAACCGAAGGTTGAAAGACTCACAAGCAAGCAGTGACTAAGGAGGCTGCAGTAAACCAAAGGCAAAGCAGCTCGATGCGGGAAACATTTGCTGCTGTCTGTGGATTCTGTTAGTTTGTCCATTTATGTTTGTGCGAATGGAATTCCCAAATGCTTAATGCAGTACACCTGGTATTAAAGCTGAAAGTCTTCGTTGCTTCATTTCTAGACTGGTGTGGCGGAGAGACACAACCAGGCAAAACAAAACCAAGACACTGTGTAAATACTTTTGGTCCCAACTGTATGTGTGCAGGAATACAATACAAACTGCTTTTTCAGCAGTATGAGAAGTGTTTTATCTGTTGTAGCAGTCAACTTGGCAAAAAAAACAACACACGTTTGTTTCTGAATCGGTGTTAAAAAAATATATAGTTTTACCCACTGACTGTTATGAAACTCAGAAGCTTCACACATGCATTAATCTGCCGGTGTGACGTGTCTACCATGGAAATCCCAGTTAAATATAAAACATTTTTTGTTTTTGTGATACTTGTGTCTTAATTATTAAAGCAGTCTGCAGCTATGAAACTGACATGGTGTTTCTATAAGTATGTTTCTGACACGTTCACACTTGACACTAAGCTGTAGTAAAATCAGTGATGCACACAGGCAGAACATCGTCATATAAATCAAATCCGCTGAGAGCTTTCCTAACGAAACCCTAACATTCGCCTCTGTCTTTCAGATGAATTGATAAAGTTCATGGAGGTGGTGAAGAAGCTGGAATACAACGAGAAACCCGACTACCAGAAGCTACGTAAAATTTTGCAGCAGGGACTAAAAAGCATTGGAGCCACTGATGATGACAAGCTGGACTTCTCAGACTCTGTGGCCGTTGCAGGGCCGTCCTCGACCTGGGTGAGACAAGTGGCGGGAAGTGGCGGAAATTTAGAAAAAATTACTTATTCAAAAGGAAATGCCATGGGTTGGTCCATCTGCGAACACAACAACTTTATCAGATTTTTTTAGTGAAGTGACTTAGTGAAAAGAGAAATACAGTGGAACCTTGGATTGCGAGCCTAATTCGTTCCAGAAACGGGCTCGTATTCCAAAACACTCGTAAATCAAATTTTCCCATAAGAAATAATGGAAACTCAAATTATTCTTTCCACAGCCCAAAAAATAAATACATAAAAATAATTAATACAATATATAAAGTAAAAGTAAAACAAATGAACCTGCACTTTACCTTAATAATAAATCCCGACAGATAAGTGTTTCAGTTTATGCGTGCAGACGCTGTGTGTGTGAAGCCGAGAGATCCATTTGCTCCTCGTCTGTATCAGCCTCCGTGCCCCTTCACACACACACACACACACACACACACACACACAAAAGTGCCTGCGTGCGTGTGTGTGTGTGCGTGTGTGTGTGTGTGTGTGTGTGTGTGTGTGTGTGTGTGTGTGTGTGTGTGTGTGTGTGTGTGTGAAGTGGCATGGCGTCAAATTACGTGCGCACACACACATAACGACACGCTGATGCAGAGAAGGAGCACATGGATCTTTAACCTCTATAATGAAACTTTCTTTTGCTTTATACGCCTGCACACGTGTTATAATAAACAGTACATGCACGCTGTACACACACACTTACAAAGACAAAATAAAAGATGTTTTACACGCACACTCGTGGTAACAGTGTTATAGTAAACAGTACACACGTGCAAGGATGTTGATTATACCATTGAGAGACGAGCACTAAGACGGAGCACGGGAGACGATTACCCACAATTCCGCAGCACAAGAGAGAAAGAAAAACCATTGGCTCAGTTGCGATCACGTGATGCTCGGCGTCAAAGCAAGAAGCACATTCGTGATGCATGGTACTCGTAAACCAAGACTTGCTCGTTTTTCAAGTAAACATTTGTTAAAAATCTTTGCTCGTCTTGCGGAACACTCACAAACCCCGTTACTCGCAATCCAAGCTTCCATTGTACGGCCATCCCCTAAAACACGACAGTTTCTCTTAATCACGTTAATCATGAAATATGTCCCATTGACCTCGTACCTTTAGACTTAACAGAAGTCACGTTGTATAAGAAGGTATCCGTTGTAACATAATTTTTTTTGCACCCATCTAAAAAAAAAAAAAGAAAAAACACACAGTGAACAAAGACTTCAGCTCCTCCCTCTGTGAGGTCCTGAGTGCCTGTGTTTATTCCCTACTAATGTATCACAAATTTGCTGACACAGTAACCTCGGAGCGCGCACAGGCCGGCAATCAGCGTACTGCTCACGACACGGGTGGCGACGGACTCTCATCGCCTTCCCACAATGCCGTTTGCATATGGAAGGTGCCACCAGGGAGCTGGCCCATGCCAGCTGAGGGTTACCTGCCCACTGCAGTTATTGTATGTAATTATCGAGCCAATCTGTTCAGCTCAGCGGGGTCTGGATGGTAATCATGAGGCAGCAATTGGCAAAATGGAAAGGAAATGTGAGGAGGGGATGGAAAGCAGAGGTGGGGGGGGGGTTAAAAAAAAAAAAAAGGGGAAGGGATGATGGTTCGAGTCCGAGAGACGGGCGAGCATTCATTACGCAGTCTGAGTGGAGGACAGGGGGAATTTGATTGCTGTCGTTAAGTGCATCTTCTAGCTAACCCCG
The DNA here is from genome assembly GCA_013621035.1 of Clarias magur. NCBI lineage: Eukaryota > Metazoa > Chordata > Actinopteri > Siluriformes > Clariidae > Clarias > Clarias magur. The sequence continues at coordinate 1,659,499 of QNUK01000127.1, read as the reverse complement.
AGTTCAGTCGGTGTGATTTTTTTTTTTTTTTTCCTCCCGTTCGCTCCTCTCGCCATCCCTCTCTCGAATTAGCACCGAACAGGATCCGAAACGGAGGAAAGCCTTGTAATAAATGAACTCAAAATATAAATGATTGTTTGCCAGCTTAAAGCGCAGAATGAAATTGCGTCTCTGACCTGTAATCTCGAGTCACGGATATAACCTTGAAAATCCGAATCACTCTAAGCGGTATTAAAATAGACCTATTGTGTTTGATATTTCAATGATTTTTTTTTTTTTTTTCCCTTCCCTTGCCGGATTTTTTTTTTTTTTTTTAGCTGGGATGGAGAGCTTGGGAGCAGAGTCGTAATTACATTTGCTCAGACGTCACGCTTAAGGCTTAAGGCACACGTAATAGTTTCCTCACGTATCACAGAGGAAAGGTCCCTTTTTAATATTAGATTCAAGCTCCCCCTAAGGATGCTGTAGGCAAGTGATTTGACCATTTCTTTTCTATCCCTCTTTTTTTTCTGTTTTGAAGACTCCTAAGCGTAAGAAAGCAGAAGAAAAAGAGCCATCTAATGATGAAACTGATGAGACCCCGGCAAAGAAGAAACGCCCGGCTCCGAAGAAGGGTAAGTGCTCGCTTCCGAAGTGCAGTTAGTTTACCCAGGTTCACCTACCGACTAGATTAGATTAGTGTAGATTATATCCCCGACGGACTGAATCAACACAGCGTCCCCAACCCTTTTAAAATCGGAATATGTTTAGATTTTAAGTGTCTGTTTGGTTTTGAAATCTGTTCACTTACTGATGAGTCCACTTACTCTGTGTGCGATTAATGTGTTTTCAGCTTTAAGACTCTCCTCAATCATTTCAATGTATTTAGTCATCATGTGATTTAATGCTAGGGAATTTAATAGTCAAAACATAATATTAACCATTAGTTTGGGATCGGTTTGTTACTTCTGCAGTGTCTGCATCACTTTCTTGACATCGTTTCCCCTTTATCTTCCGTAGCTTCAGATGTGTGAGGTCACCGTGAAAAAAAGAGAAACGGTGACGCACCATTTTGTGTGATGAGCTCCTGAATCGAATTCTTCTAGGAAATGAATCAGGATCATTATTTTAGTGCGTTCAGGACTTCTGAAGGGTCTATATCAGGGCGTGATTATAACTAGAGGTGTAAATCATGGGTAGATTGTCGATTCAAGCAATTTTGTTTGGGGCCTTGTGTTCTTCTATATGACTTTAATGGCACTTAAGTTTACTGTCTAAATTTGGCCACGCAGATATATTTCTTAAACATTTTAAAATATTTAAAGAAGAAGAATTTTTTTCACGTCTTCACGATTCTCAGCTTATGAAGGAAGCTGAGGTTAGAGAGCAGGGTCAGCCATGGTTGCTCAAAGGCCCAACAGTGTCGGCTTGGCGGAGCTGCGGCTTGAACCAAACCATCATTCTGATCGGTAACCAGGGGCCTTAACCTGCTCAACTACCACTGTCTCTGAACTACTTAAACTACTATAATTATCTAATAAACATTAAAACACAGTGTAACTTGATATATTGTGAAGTGTGATTTGAAAACTGGCCGATTATATGCATAACTGATTAAATGGTACAGTCCTAATTATAACCCAAAAAGCAGTTTTTGCCTCTACATTAAACTTCCTTTGGTAGAAATTCTAAGAAAACATGACGCTTACACAAAACAATTGAGATTTCAAAAGTTGTATTTGACTATGTACATATTTTGTTTAATAAAGAAAATTAATAAAAAAAGATTTTGTTATATAGATATTCATTGAGCCAGACATTTTTTCCAGGGTGTGTCCTAGGTTTTGTTTCAAATTACTTTGGAAAGAAAATATTGTTCATACATAACATTAATATTGTTTTTATCATCATTCAGAAGCGATCGGCACGAAGAAGGCTAGCGTGAAGAAGGCTAGCGTGAAGAAGGCTAGCGTGAAGAAGGCTATCGTGAAGAAGGCTAGCGAGAAGAAGTCCGTTTCAAAGCAGTCCGAGGAAAAAGCACCGGCTTCATCCTCCCCCACACCGGAAGTAAAGAAAACGCGTGGCAGGCCCAAGAAAACATAGTTCTTCTCTTTTAAACTGTTACAAGTTCTGTTCCTCATTTTAACTCTATTCTGGATTAGTTGCTGGTTGTACATGTTCGTTTCCTTAACTTTCTTTTTTTTTTTTTTTTTTGTTCCACAAGATGTTGAGTACGTTCTCAGTAAAATAATAAATAACCAAAAAAAAAAAAGTATGCTTGCTTTGAGTAGCGAGTTATTTTCATCCCCTTTGTAATGGCTTGAATAATCAGGCCCGTGCCGACGAGGTCCAGGGGGGATTGCTTTGCCCTCGATAAGGAAATCCCCGAAGGAGCTCGCAGAGTGCCGACTCTTTCCACGCCGCATCCCATTCTTCTCTCGTCGCAAAATGAAAGACGAGGTGCGCGCCTTGCACTCTTCTCTCTCTCTCTCTCTCTCTCTCTCTCTCTGCTCTTTGATCCCGGAGCTGAGACGCTCTTCAGGGAAAGAGACTGCCTGTGCGCCTTACCTCTCCTCTCTTCCACCATTTGATCAGGAGAAGACAAAAGGCGAACACTTGGGTCCCGCTGTTTGTCACTCCAGAGCTCGAGTCTTCCTCTCCCGGTTTCTCACAGAGCGATCATTAAAAGTTAGTTGTGAGTGCATTACTTGGGATCGCATCTTGTAACTTTGTTATTGGGTTTGATCGCAGGCACAGAGTGTTTTTAAGGCTAAGCACCATCATTCCGACATTGAGGGGGCAAAGAATAACAGATAGATGAGAACGGAAAAAAGCTCCGGGGTGTGTGTGTGTAAACGTAAAAGAAGTGTGTGCAGAGTTTGTCACTCAGGATTGAGATGACATTTGTAGAAAGTTTTTTTTTTTTTCCCCTCCCCTTCACCTGAATAGTAATGAATCCAGTGCAGATAACGAGAGACTGGAGACCTATTTGATTTACTTGACTTTGCCATGAACTGGGATTTAGGAATTGTGCCACATATTAAAATGTTTCACTGACTTTCTCCATAGAACAATTGCAATTAAATCAAGTCTGAATCGGTTTAAAACTGATTCCTTTAGTTCTGTAGACTCCTGGGGCAAATAGGCGTTCCTTTTAAGCTTCTAAAAAAGGTTCTTGTAACCCAGTCTCCCAGGAAAGACCTTTGCTCTTAGATTTACAGAGTGTACAGCGTTTTGGAAAAAAGTGTTTGGAACAATAAGCAACAAAACCAAAAACCGGAATCGGCGCTCAAGTTTAAGACCAGAAACTAAACTACTTGTGGATTGGGGGAGATCTGCAAGTTGACGTGCAAACAAAGCTTTTGTTGATTTGTGTACAAATATATATAAAAACAATTTAACAGTTTTTATATACAGTCAAAGTTCCAAAGGAATTGTGCAAAATAGCTCGAAGGGTTAATTGGATGTTCAGTTCTCATGGAACACGGATATCCTTGATCACGGGCTGTTTCACAATCCCATTTAGAACTGGTGAGAAAACACTTGAGTACTGCATTTGCTGGACCACAAATTGAAGGCAATTAGTGGAGGGCCTAAGTGGCCAGATGTAGAGACCACTGTACAGACCTTGTGGTTTATAATCCTAGGAAGACCACAGCCCTGCCCCCTTTGTGAAATTTGCTTAGCCACCAAGTTCGAACAGAGAGAGTTTTTTTCTCTCTCTCTCTCTCTCTCTCTCTCTCTCTCTCTCTCTCTCTCTCCTAATGTTTGTTTTCAGAGCCAAGCTGCAGGGGCGCTATCGATCGCTCCAGCCGTGCGGAGTAAAGTGCACCCCTGCACGCTTCTTCCCCCTTCTTTACCAGTGACCTTGGGGGCGCACAGCCATTGCCTCACAGTAGGGGGCAGTAGCACATAATGATGGCACACTCAGGGCACTTTGGGGGGGGGCAGAGCATTTAAACACAACTTTACCACCTGTTCCCTCCACTGGCCACACACGGAGCAGACACGCAGCTTTGATGGGTCTGAGCGTGGCCATTGATTGACCTGGGTTTATATCCTCTGTGTTTCTCTACAACACTGCTGGTTTGGTGCAGGGACTCCATGCTGAACTATGAATCTCGCTCAGCAGCGGTTTAAACTGCACCCGGGACCCCGCCTTCGTCCTTTTAGTAACGTGGATGTCGGGTTCCCCCGTCTCCACTCTGACCGCGTTTGTCAGGTTATATGGTCCAATTTGCACTGTGTGTAACTCATCTCTTACTGCTGAGCCTGAGGGTGAGAAATTACCTTATTGAAAGTTCTTCAGTATTTAAGAGGAATTGTTTTGAAAGTTGGACATGACGAGACGAGTACAGACTCTGGTTCACAGTACTTTTACTTAATAATAAACTGTTCACCAGAAAACGCACTTTTTACGCGACCAAGACACGTTTGCTTTTATAGATACGCAGTGGTGGAGGTACAAGGCTCGTGGTGCTAACACTCGCCATGTAGGTGTGTTAACCCGCACGAACAGTTCCATAAGTAACGCCGCACATCTTACAATAATACAAGCAGACTGTTTTGATCTTTTCATTATACACATTGTGCTTGAGAATCAGTTGGTCACGTGACCATGATTCGTATCGTTATACAAACCTAATTAAACATCCCAGGACCCATCTTGACCCAAATTTAACGTTGTTCAACCTTTTTAACATTTGTTACTTTGTAATTTATGATGTTGTTTAAACATTTTAAACTTGTTTTTATCACCGCATGACATAACATTTAGAATAAAATAACTGACCATTTTACAGTACTAAAGAATTACATCGCTGACCTCTAATCCTATTCCAATGGCATCTTACTTTTCCCAGGAAATAAAAATGTAATAAATAACATGAGAAAAAGTTAATTGTGTAGCTGAATGCTGTTTGGACAATTGAGCAGTGTTGCACGCTGCGAGTTGTCATATCACATTTCGAATGTAGCCCGAGGCAGGATGTACCTCCAGTGTCCAAGATGGTCTTGCGCTTCAGTCTCCAGTTTATAGGTCAGCAAGCCTGTGTGTGATTTTATAGAAGAGATTTTAGTTAAGATGGTCCCAAATCGGCCAGCAGTCCCCGAACTACTTTCAAATCACCTGTCTAAATTAGAGTTTTGCTTTTTAATTCAACTCTTTACTTCCCTAACACTTTTGTATTAGACGTTGTTGCAGAAACGGAGCTTTAGAGGAAACTGTCTTCCTGCCCTTAATGAGCAAAGCGAAAGAGACAGAAACAGGACAAACTCGGCAACCGAGAGTTAAAATGGGAACCCGTCGTCCTCTGGGCTACGTAGTATGTCAGTGCTGTTGGTGAGGTTTCCACGGGCATGAGGATTAAATGCAGGTAGATAGATTATCAGTGGAAGGATGTTGGGCGATGTAGGAGCTGGTACTCGATGAGTGCAGATAAGCCTTTTTTTTTTTTTTTTTTTTTCCTTGAGATGTTCCTGCTGCCAAAGCAGTTGTGATCATCGTATTCAGTAATGCAAATTCCTTTGTCAAAGTTCACCAAAGTTAAACGGACCCGAAGGTCTATGTGTGAAATTCTTTGTTGGTCATTTTACTGGAGGTATATTTTCCCCAAAGTATAATTTCTCTTTCCTCGGCACAAAGTAAACGTGAACAAATTCTTTGCTGGTTAATTTTTATTTTTTTTAATATTTCATTTTAATTGCTAAAGCACCATGCAAACTCTTTTTTTTTTTATTTATTCACAACTGTAGTGTCAGCTTGTGGTAACAAGGATTATCAACAGGGGAACTTTGCTTCTTTTATATAACTACAATGTAAGCATTGTCGTTTATCATTTTCACTAATTCTCTCATTCTCTATATGGCTTATCGTGTTCAGGGTCGCGGGAGGCCTGGAGCCTGTCCCAGAGTACTTGGGGTACTAGGCGGGGTACACCTGGGACACGGTGCAAATCCATTAGGGCACACAAATACACACTACTGGAAATTTGGAAACTTCTATTAGATTAGACTGCATGTGTTTGGAAGGTCTTGTGTGTGTGTGGAAACCCACCAAGCATGGGGAGAGCAACACGCACAAAGACCCGAGGTGGGAATCAAACCCTGACCCTGGAGGTGAGAGGCCACAGTGCCGCTGTCACGCTTAATTTCTCGGGCATTATTCCTCCATAATTCTTAATTTATTCTATATGCCCTACTACCATGTTTTATGTACTAAAATTTCATTTACTATTGAAAGAAAAATAAATATAAGGAAAAATCTGAGTATATGAGGATGGATCATTAGTGACAAGTGCATAGAAAAATCGTAACTCAACATGTGCTTTCACTTCCATTTTGGATAACGATACCTAAAAAAATTATTTCCCATGCTCAAAAAACAACGAGAGAAGTGTGACCAACTTTAAGTATGATGGTCTTCCTAGAAGGACTAGTGCTTGTTAAGACTCTTAGTGGACCGTGCAGGTAGTCCAAAGTGATAAAGTCATGCACCGGTTTCTCATGTGTCTTCATAAACTTGATTGAAGAAACACGACTATGATAGTCGAGGGAGTCCGCAAGAGCTTCAGCATATGCCAGTGGATACACTCCAGACAGAGAGCGCCTTTACTCTGACGTAAGGGTCGAGTCCCTCGTGCAAAAACCTTGATTAGTTTCAAAAGCTGGCGTGATCAGCATGGTAGGGTGATGTCCATCAATCAACAGCCCTTAAGGCACTACGCTCTGATACCTCATAAAGAAAAGGCAGCTTTACACGGGTAATGCTATACCATTCATGGGGTCATGGGACCGCACTGTCCCCATTCATATGCGCTTGATAAATGGTGTTCTTGACATTGAATTGTTCAGATACGGGACCAGGGGGCCGTGCAGATCAGATCAGGGGTTTATGTCAAGAGCACATGGGCGAGAAGGGGGGGAGGGAAAAATCTTTTGAAAAGATAAACTTAAATTGTGTTATACTTGAGAAATCTGTTACGGTAATCTATTGTGTTTGGAAGAAGAAATGCCATCTCATACCTCATTTTCATCTTTCTGGCTTCATGAGTTTAGTCTTATTTTGTTTTTGATTTTTTTTTTTTTTTTGTATATTGTTCTCATTTAGATGAAAATAAATTTCACTCTCGTTGTCTTCTTATTTGCCGCCGCACCCCCTGTGCCCTCCGTCTCGAAAACACCCATGGAAAAAATAAAAAAATAAACTATATAGACTGATTTTAGGCGGCTGACAGAAAGTGCTCTTTCAATGCAGTTATGGTACATTTGCGATTCTAGTTGTGTGTAAATATTAGAAAACAGCAGGTTCTCACATTCGCAGAAGCGAGGCGTAGCAGTGGGGCTAAGAGGCGCGTTCTTATCGGTATTGTATTCACACTACACCGTTCCTCCTGCTGTTTCTAATCTGCCGCTGCCGCTGCGAGCAAAACTGGACAGGCATTTATTGTCTCAGCGGGGGGATGCTTGACAAGAGAATGTTAAACACTACCACTACCTGCAATTTTCAAAGGCGATACCAGACATGATAAAATGTAGATACACGTTTAATTTCTGTTTTGGGTGAAACGATGGAGAAACTCAGCCGAAATAAGCAGGTAGGCGATTCTTTTTCTTTGCTTCCACAGGGTGCCTCGTGAGTTTATACTACACTGTTTTGTGTGTGTGTGTAATTTAAGGGAAAGGCGAAATGTTGTCTTTTAATGCCTCTGATCCAGACGGTTCCCAGGCGAAGCAGGAACTGAAGGCCCGACTCGAAGCTTTACGGAGTCGGAACAGAAGTTTGAAATCGAACTGTCTAGGTTCGGCATCCAAATGGCTCAGCGTCGTCCTTGTGTACCAGCAGGTCGTTCTCTATTTGGCAAGTCCCTCTGTCTCGAATCACTCGATTCCCTTGGTGGCAAGGTTGTCGGGCATCAGAAGTTACTAACTGTCCACATGCGATGGCTAATCCGTGTCCTTGTCCTTAGTACCTCTGAGACTGGGGCCGACCTGCAAAGCTTGAATTCAGTTCAGGTTTTCAAGAAAGCATCAGATCATGCATTTGGACAAAGTAAGAACGTCTCACTTATGCTGTCGAACCCCAGAAAGCTCACTTTATCTTTGCATTTAACGTCTCTGATCCAGAACACTCCTTGACTGAACCTGGGGGCTGACTTGCCAAGCTTCGATTCAATTCAAGGATTTACTGAGAATCAAAAGGCGTTTTTGACGGCATAAGTGGGACATTCTTACTTCTCACATGTCCGCCACGAACATCCCAATATCTCATCTTCGTCTTGACGTACCAACACCCCTCCCACCCCCCAGCCTCTTCGTCTGTTTCTTTCGACACCCTCTGTGTTTCTGTTTCTTGGATAAATGATGACTTCCAGTCGTGGCCTTGATAACTGCAGGGGCCATCGAGGAGACATCAGAGGAGGCAGCCATCATAATTATCTTGACACTTGCACTCGCTGAGGTTTCCACGCTGGTATAGCGCTGGTCGATTTTATTATTATTTTTTTTATTTTATATATTTGTTTTAAATGAACGCTAAAGGAGGCCTGAGGAGAGTGTTCGAACTTGTGTTCCAGACAGTTACCCCTTGATCACTGCCTTTCTGATATCAAAATTGCGCTGCCTTGAAATCGCCTCCTGCGCAAGTCTCAAATTAGGTCACGCTGTCTAATGGACTTCATGCTGCGAGCGCCATTAAAGAAGCTTCATGGACATTTAATAACCAATTTAGTTAATAAATTCGTTTTAATAACCAGGAATCAATTACGTTCTTGATGAAGGGCTTTTAACAGCAAGTGCTGTTCTGATGTTCACTAGCATGGCTCGTGTCCGCTGCTGTGTACAGACGCAGAAATGCCCGTTATCTCCCTGTTCTAATAGACGTGTTGACATGTAAAAGAACCCGGGTCAATCAAATACCATGTAAAGACTTTTTTAAAAAAAAAATTTTTATCCGTCCCCCCCCCCTCCCTAGGCTTCACTTGTAGTGTCTCGCTAATGCTGTTCTTTTTATTGTGTAAAGAGCAGTGGAGCAGTCTGCGATGAGGCCCTGTAACAAGCCTTGGGCAATTTCTCACACTACCCTGGTATGACGGTATGGCTTTGTGGTCTGGAACACAACCATTGTGGTCACTCGAGCCATGATGCTTACGGAGCATTCATGGTTTCTCACACACAAAGCTTTTGTGTGGTGGTGCGAGCTATGAAATTCTCACCACAGGTAAAAGCAGTGTTTGTGGGCGGCATGTTCAGGGTCAGGAAGATTGATGCGTCTGTTTTAACGCTGAAGTCTGCTTGCTTTACTCCATAATTCAGTGAACTTAACAGAACATTTACAGTGCTGTGTTGATTTTTCCGTTCAGATTTCTTGCACGTTTTTTGATAAATAGGATGCACTTTCTTTTAATAAGCTCCGGCGTGGTCTTGCTCTGGAAAACGGCTCTCTTGGGCCTTATAGTACCCAGACCCCAGCTGGCTGGGAAACATGCATTAGCCTTGCTTTTGGTAAAAGGAAGCAGGCCGCCTTTTGTAATGTTTTTCTGGACCATTTTAGCAGAGTATGCCCCATATTTAGTCTGATTCCTGTCTATTTCCACCACATATCGCGTAAGGTCTCTGTGTGTGTGTGTGTGTGTGTGTGTGTGTGTGTGTGTGTGTGTGTGTGTGTGTGTGTGTGTGTACCCCCTTAGAGAAGTGGTTCTCATGGGATGCGTTCATCTGTCGTTTCACCTCCCAGCGGTTGCTGTTGAAGGGTTTCAAACTCTCCCTGCAGGTTCTATTGTGGTGTCCGTGCTGTGGGGAGGAGACCGAGCCGCTGGTCCCAGCTCAGGTTTCACCAAGCACCGCGCCCTGATACAAAAAAACGAGAGCGAACCTTGGTGCCCTTCTGCCCTCTCCCACCATTGTGTACCTTCCCCATGGCTGCTGTGGCTCCAGCCAGCAGATTGGCTTGCTCAGGAATGGGAGAGGATGTCGCTGCCTCCCCATCTGTCCGAGCCCGGATCGAATAATAGGATTTTCTGTCCTGGAATTGAAGATAATTGTGGTCTCTATCCTGCTCTCTAACTGTATGATATTAACCTCGTGCTCCGGAGCCCACACTGGGTCCTGACTGAGGCCAGATGGCAGCGTGTTTTGATACCCAATCCAGGCTCGGAGGTCAAGTTGAAGTTGAAATCCGTAGGGTCGTGCCGTCGCTCCCCTCCGCGCAAGTAACAGAGGTGTCATTCAAACAAGCGGCCCTTTATCTGAATCAGGATCTTCACAGGGCACTAAAATAGTGGCCGCAGCAGCACTTATACAGATGCCGTGCCATCGAGGTTGGAGCCGTAACTCATTTATACGCGCTGGGAACGGGCTGCGGGTCAAAGTCGAAGTTCTTCTGCTTTTAGGATGTGCAGCGTAACTGAATAGCTTTAGTATCAAAGGTGCACAAGCACAATGGAAGATAGATGAACCAAACTGCTCAAGTGTCATACGTGTCCTCAGTCTCATTTAACGGTGTGAGAAGGAAAAGTTCTTAAAGGGGAAGAAAAAAAAAAAAAAAAAAAAGTCTCAAGCACTGGGCATTGCTTTGTTCGATCCACTCTGAATGGGCTATTTGACCAACAACAACAACAACAAAAAAAGCGTACGATGATGAGCCTGGTGTGGAGACCTCCTGCGGTGCCAAAGCCATGGTAATAATTTTCCCTCTCTCCCTCTCCCTCACCATGACCCGGGCCTGGTTACAGTCCCCTTGGTAACGTTCACATCCCGAGAGCTTTAAATACACTTTTAAAACCCCTTGCTCTAAGTGTTCGGATTCTGTCAAAACCCGAATTACCCAAATTAGGAGCTTCATCCCCTCTAGGCTTGTAGTCTAGCACCATTTTAAACGTGTTAGTAAGCACTTTATAATTGAAAACAATTACGCTTCCAGGCAGGCCTGCTGCATATCTATTTTTAATTTATTCACGTCCACTTTTTTCTTTTTTCTTTTTTTTTTTTACACTTCAATTTCACCGTAGCCTCTTTTTTCTTAAATTCTTTCCCCCATGGTTGTTTGATACATTACCACATTTAAAAAAAAAAAAAAAGCAGACTTTGAAACCGCTCACAGGTCACAGTGTACCTGTAATTATAATTTCTTCCCGTCTCCTGGTTCCCAGGCTTTTCACAGAAGAGTGCACTGCGGCTGTGCGGACGCCCGGGTGTGCAGCGTCATCCTGACATCCTAACAGGGACGTCATTAATAAGGGTTAAATCTGGCTAATTGTAATCCAATTAATAACCGACACAATGATGTACCGCCTGCTTGCTTTTCGGGAGGACCCAGCTGTAAAGCCTCGCCACCCCCTCCGCCACCCCGTTCCATTGTTCCTTTAATGAGTGTTTTTTTTTTTTTTTTTTTTTTACGATGCAAAGGTAGCCGTTACCAAAAGAAAACCTTCAAGCTGAGCGTCGAGGGCTTCTTATGATTTCCCACGGCTTTGTCTCAGCCTTTGCCTTTGTGTGTGTGTGTTTTTTTTCCCCCTTTTCAAGAGAGTAACCCCAGTGTCATTATTTACATCATATTTCTTGCAATTACACTCCGCTTCCTTTACATTCCAATTTAACCCGGCAGATCGTCAGGACGAGACGTTTATTGTCAATGATCTATGCCGTGGCACTGAGTGAAAGAAAAATGGCCGAGTGAAACTATTTGTGTTTATGGCTTTAGAGGGAAGGAGATAAATGACCTGGCTTTTTTATTTAGTTTTAATGAAGAAGGGATTGAGGGACTCCGCTGTCCCTGTGGCATTAATGTGATTTCGTTCTCTGTAGACGCCACCGCTTTTCCTCGCTGCGCCGGTTTGCGACCTAGTTGCCGGTCGAGGAGAAGGACATCCAGCCCGGAGTGCCCGCGCTCCTCGCTCATAAGCACCCTAATGTGTTTTCCTTGCACATGCAGCCGGACGGCACTAGAGAACGAGCGCCCACTTCCAGTAAATAATCAGCATCCCTCGGTACTACGTGTCCCTCCGGCCACCGGCTAAACGATGGCTCCATTTAGACCATCTTCCGAGCACGAACGTGTCCCAAAGCTCCGCCTCATCCTTCCTCACTACCGTTACGAAGCACCTACGAACAATATTAGCCGAGTCACCTTATGCTCTCCACACGAGCCCCCTCGGTTGTTCAGCATTAATTGGATACTCAGTCCCCAATTACGCTCTTGGCCCAAAAGGCGAGCTTGAAAAAACAAGACAGGTTTCGCTTCCCTTCTGTGGGACTTCATTAAAGCGGCTAGTGCGCCCGTTTCCTCAGGGAGGGAGGACAGCAACTCTCTCTCTCTCTCTCTCTCTCTCTGTCTCTCTCTTTCTCTTACTCTCACACACATACTTACTTCCTTACACACAATGGCCCAGTGTCAGAGTGCTGCAGCATGGGGACGGTTAAAGCACAGAGAAGTTAATTACACACTCTGTTTGTGTTTGTGTGCTGCGCACGCATGTGTGTTTTTCTCCTCCTTTCGGTCTTGCGAAATATTTGGAATTAATTAGTCGCATCAATATTCATTTCAAATCATACAACATGCGTACAGAGCCGCAGCGGGCGCATGTTATACACTTGAACGCGTGTTCTGTTCGCCCTCTGCGGATGGAAATGTGGCTTCTCGCACATGTGGCCTTCCACCTACGTTTTTTTTTTGTGTGTGTATGTGTAAAAAGCATAAAGAATGAGCTTAGAGTTTGCACATTTAATCCTACAAAACCAGAGAATTTTAGCCAATTTTTTGTATTTCTATATCTTAATAAAGATCCACGGATCAGAATTGCGCAATAAAGAGTGACGCGTCATTTTTTTATTATTATTTTTTTTTTTCCAGTTGTTTATATGACACAGTTTCCTATATTCCGGTGGTGGTAAAATGTGTGCGTTCTGAAAGCAGTGATGATTTTGGTTCTACCTGACGTATCCACAATGGGCGTGACTTCCATATAAGCATTTTTGTATTGTTATTATTTATTTATTTTTTTTTTTCCGGCACTGGACTTGTATGAGCTTATTTTCTGGAAATTGAAACCTGAACGGTCAAAGGTCATTAACTTGGGATTTGTCCTGGAGGCCGAACTGTGGTGTAACGGTTCGTTCACGGGCCAGGTTTTAAGGATCCATTTAAGGATGTTGAACATCTGTGTAAATGTTTTCACTTACAGTGCCGTGGAAAAAAAAAAAATTTGGCCGCTTCCTGAATTATTTATTTATTTATTTATTTATTTATTTACAGTGTTTTGGAACCATTTAAACATCGTCCTTCAAATCATCAAGCAAACTCTATTTGCAAATTTTACACACCGGTAACTCGGGTACATGCAAAATGCCGTGTTTAAATGATGACGTTGCTGTGGAGGAATTTTGGTCCACTCCTCTTTGCAGAATGATTTTTAATTCAGGAGGGTTTTCGGGCACGAACAGCTTGTTTTGGGATCTCAATCGGATCCGAGTCCGGACTTTGACTAGGCCGCTTCAAAACCTTAGTTTTGTTTTCTTGACCATCGCACTACCGGCGCAATGTTTGACCGTTGGTACAGTATGATCGTCTTTTCATGAAATAGTGTGATAGTTTTAAACCAGATGTAACGGCCTTCGCACGTTCGCCTTTTGTCTCATGAGTCCACAGAATATTCGCCCCAAAGTCTTAGAGATAATCAAGATGTTTTTTGGGCAAATGTAAGATTGTGAGCCTTTGTTTTCCTTTTGGTCATCAGTGGCTTTCTTCCATGGATGCCTTTTTTGCCCCTAGTTGAATCATGAACACTGACCTTAACTGAGGCAAGTGAGGCCTGGAGGTCTTGAGATGTTGTTCTGGGATCTTTTATGGGCTATAAGATGATCACCGTTGTGCTCATGCAGTAATGTTGGTTGACCGGCCACCTACCAGATAACTCCCACCGGTGTTTGCTGGACTCGCAAAACCTTAGAAATGTCTTGGTAAGCCCTTCCAGACTGATACATGTCAGTTACTTCTTCGTCTCTTTAGATTGGGGCATCGTGTGAGGTCTTCACTTCACTTTGTCAGAGTCCGACAAGCTCTATTTAAGTGATTTCTTGATTCAACGGGTCTGGCAGTAATCCGCCCTGGGCGCGACATTTAACTTGGCTTTCCCCCCCCAAAAAACGAAGGACAATCGTGATTGGAAATTTTTTTCCCCTTAATAATGAAATAATAATTTAATGATAATTTAAGGCAAAAACAAAACAAAAAAACAGGGAGGGGCAAATAAACAAGTGAAAACAAGCTAGCTTTTGTAATGTCATTTAAAAAAAAAAATTTAATGAAGAATTAAGAAGAATTAAACATTTCTATATACAGTACGATGTCTCAGGAAGTTAAATATTGGACTGAGCGTGCGTCATTCTGTGTTTCCTTTACTGTATTATTATGTAACAAACTGTATTAATGCAGACATTTTGCCATAGAGATAAATTTGGATGCTATTTGATCATTCTCATCTCCGATCTCTTTTATGTTTCGCTCAGAACTGAAAGACGGCATCATCCTTCACTTCAGTGTGAAGTGGAGAACGTGAAAGGCTGTGAATCTTTAATGGTGCTATAAATATGTCATTAATTGGGTTATTAGCTGTGGATAACCGTGTATTTATCCACACGAAGCTAATGGCGTGTCTGCTTTTGTTGGTGTCACTCCACACCTGACCGTCCACTCACTCGCACTCATCTCCTCCTGTTTATTCAAGGCCGCATGAACAACACCCCAGCGCGCGCACACACACACACACACACACACACAGTTTTTCTTTTTTCTTTTTCCTCTTCCCAGTTTCACCTCTCCAACCTGTAAACCTTCTCACTGTTTTTGCTTCATCCTCCTTCCCCCCCCCCCTTAGTCCTGCTGCAAACATGCAAACACACCCGAATGTATGCGCTCGGAAAACCACTCCTCTCGGTCCCCAGGCTAACATCAACAGCTCTGCTTGATGACACGTATACGTGTGATCTCCCACGTCTGTTAATCACCTCTTCACACACGCGGGTGTGCGGCTTGACTGGCAGCGCAATCACATCCGCTCTAACATCTCTCCAGGCAGCCCGAGCCCTGGCGCAGACCCAACGAAATCTGCTTTCTGCATAAGAACACACACACACACGCACACACACACAAAGTAGAAGCTTTTTAAATCAGCAGTAGCAGGCTGATTCTGAGTAAAGAACATGGAAAGGGAAGTCTGCCTCGGCTCTAAAGTTATATATCATCATCATCATCATCGTGGTTGGCTTTAACCAATCAGCAGTCTGATTTAGAATTCTCTGCAACAGATTAAAAGCTTGAGAATCTGAGAAGTAAGGAATAAAATTTCCGACGCGTGCTGTTTCAGGAAAACAATCAGCAACGTGCTTGATTGTTGAGTTTCACGAAAGCAGAACTTTTCGTACATTTCGTATCGTATAATTTTTGGTTCATTAGGCCACACCTCCTACCCGAGTCTGACGCTTCATCAACACTCGGTTGCACGTACTTCAGACTAAACTAGGATCTCAATAAGGATTTCTTGAACACGCTACGTCTTCATTAACACACCTGCTGGTGTGTTTTGCTCGTCAGTGCTGATGTAATCACACGTGTGCTGCGCCTGAGCATGACCGGGTCGCTGCGCCTTCATCCAGTGCGCCGTTTTTTTTGTTTAGGTTTTCTCCACACACACACACACACACACACACACCCCATCCCCTCCCCCGCCCGCCCGCCCCCGGGTGGCTTAATTGTGTGCGTGCTCATCGTTTCTCCGGCCTGGCCTGCTGTCGTTGTTTGTGTTCTGGATGCGGCGTAATTGTTGTGTTATCTGTACGGGGGTTTGCTGCCGTGTCCGCCGCGTCCTTGGAGATGCGTCTCCTGCATCTTTCTCTTTAATGAAGCCCCGTAGAGGGCAGACGGAGGGAGAGGGCCTGGCTCCTCTGGGTCACCTGCCTTTAATTGGGGTGTAGGAGTGTATTAATGGCGCGGGCTTCTCGACCTCCTGTGGCCACTTTGCAGCCACTTTGCAGGCGCTAAACTGGCGTGGCGCACCGGGCCGCGCGCAACAACAGGGGCTCCTCGGGCCTCGCTGCAGTGTGTGTGTGTGTGTACAGTAATCATAATAGTGTTTCTCTAATTCCATTTCACTTTCTTTTTCTGTCCATATCTATCTATCTATCCTGACACTCGGTTTCTTTCTCGTTTCTCCGCATTTCTGTCTGTTTGTTTCACTCTATTTCTCTCACTCTTCCTTTCTGGAGTGTGAAGGCCATGAAGCAGGATTCATCCCGTCCTCGTCCCCGTCCACATGAGAACACTCTGTGACTGACCAAAGCAGCAGAAAGTCACGTGGATTATTCTTAGTGCATCATGCGTGCGTGTGTTTGTGAGTGTGCACACACATGCCTCTCTCTCTCTCTCTTTCTCTCTCTCTCTCTCTCTTTCTCTCTCTTTCTCTCTCTCTCTGTCCCTGTCATTGTCTCTGCATGCCTGCCTGTCTGTCTATCTTTCTATCATCTCTTTCTTTCTCAGCCATTCTCGGTCTCTTTATTAATTTATATCTGCCTGTCTGTCTCTGTAGCTCTCCCTCACTCTGTTTGTTTTTTCTTCTGTCATTTTCATTTACCTCTGCTTGTCTGTCTGGGTAGCGTTGTACTGTATCTCTATCTCTTTTTCTCACTATTTTACTTTTGTATTTAAGTATTTAACGCGATTGATTGATTTGATTGATTGATTGTTTTTCTTCTCTTGCTCTGCCTCTCTCGCTTACAGTATCTTTCCCTCTCTGTCTCTCTTTTTCTCAATTCCTCTCTCTCTCTCTCTGTATTGTTTACCATCTCCAGGCTCTACTCGGTGTGGATGTCCTGTCTGTCTCCGGCTGCCTGGTGGAAAGGTTGGACGATTACTGATTTCCCTGTAGAACTAACGGTACCTGCAGGCCCCATTAAAGCCATCTGTAGCATGTGTCCTTGTTTATCTGCTCGCTGTTCCATCGGGAGTCTCTCTCTCTCTCTCTCTCTCTCTCTCTCTGTCTCATTCACTCACACACACACACACACACACACCCACACACACGGCATCACTGGACTGCGGCTGCATCCAGGACCTATGGCACGGGTCCCCGAGGTGCCGAGCTTCTCGCTCCCCTTTAGGCTGGCACCGTGATGCGTCAAACCTTCCGCTTGCCTCTGCCAGGCGTCTTCGGCTCCATTAGCGCTCGGCTCGCGATCGGAGCCGGGGCAGAGACGACGAGAGTGGCATTTCCAGAGCGCATCAGCGTGTCATCCCTCAGAGCGCTCCAGGCCTCGTAAAAATTGGACTTACGGCTCCGTTGCCAGCATAAATAAGTCTCTTTGATTGTTAACGGAAGAAGTTATGACACTCTTGGGTGTGCGCGCGGGACAGTGGCGCTGCCGCCTCGTTCCCTCCGCCCCGGCGCCCCCGCTGCCTCTGATCTTTCTGCCGATTCAGGGCACGCTCTCTTCATTACCGCCGGCCACCGGGGACTTGTTTTTTCTGCAAGATTAATGAGTGCCGCGGAAATTCTCCAGCGCATCTCGATAATTAAGTCTTTGTTTATCAAAAAACAAGTTATATTAGGAGCAGGAAATTCGCAGTAATTATTCATAATCCTAACAATTCAAGTGTAGCTACCTCATTTGCCTGTGTAATTCTGCTTTTTAATTTCTTGCATACATTTGCATATTAATTTTGCCCGTTGGCTGCTGCAGGCCTCTGACAGTACTGCTTCTTTCTTTTTCTCTCTCTCTCTCTCTCCCTTTTTTTTTTTTTTTTTATTATACCCCCCCTCCCCCCTCCTCCTCCTTTTCCGCGTGATGTTTTTCACAGGGTGAGGCTCAGTTGGGTGGCATTTCGGCTGGCTGTAATGATAAATTATGAATTTTTCTAATTTGCTGCATAATGAAGTAACCCCCATCCGATCCGTCTCCTCTCCTCCCTGCATCAGATGGCTGCCGAGGCGCGTTCCTGTAGCTCTCTGAAGCCGCCATGTGGTCATTAGGGAGGGCAGTGCCACGCGGGCATGGGGGGGGGGGGTCTTGGACCTTCCTCCCTCCCTCCATCCAGAGTGAGAGACAGGCCTCTCCGCGGTCCCAACCTCATTTCCAGTCTGCAAACGGTGTCAGCTCACATTTCCGTCACGCCTCCCCGATGCCGCGAGCAGGACGAGGACATGTCCAGCGCGCACAGGATCGCCGCCGTGTAGCTACATGTGCCCGCCCGGCGGATGAAAAACATGTCCGCTGCCGTCCCTCTAACTAGTTAACCATCAGCGTGAGTGGCCCCGCCCATGACCATCTGATTGGCCGTTCACGCTACAGTGTAGAAAAGCAAAGAAATCGCCAGAGTGAGTCGCGTGCATGAAAGCTACAGTCCCGAAATCCGCCAGCCTGAATATGTTCATAACATTTATGGAAGGAGTCTCCGGTTTCGGTGTTTTGCATGAAAGCCGTGAAAAAGTAAACGAAGTTTTGAAATCGTATCAGAAAGAAATAAGAGTCAGGGGGGAGGGGAGGGTGTTTACAGCTGCTATAACAAAATGTTATATAACAAAAAGTATGACGTTGAAAAACTGCAGTTGATCTACTTCCTGATGTTCCTACAAAATCGCACTCCTTTTGAACTGTACTGTACCTAACTCATTTTTTTTTTTTTTTTTTTGATGTTGGCTAAATTTGAAAGGAAAAAAAAATCGCAAGCATTCCTGCAGCTCCAAATTGCTCAGTTTGACCATTAGCCTCTGTGGCTGTGCTCTGCACGAGCAGAAATCTCCGAACACTTTCCACTCTGTCAAACCCCCTGTCAGGCAACAAGATTTATCTTCCGTTGCGGTGTTTTCCGTTTTGGCTGCGGGGCAACAGATGCGCGAGGCGTCTGAATCGACGCGATGCGATGATACCGCTGTAAGAGGAAAATGGGTCCTCAGAGTGAGGCTGGTGTTTACACTCTGCTTCTCGTCTCTCTCTCTCTCTCTCTCTTTCTGCTCTGTGTATCTTTTTTTCCCCCATTTTCTTCCTGTGTATCTCCCTCTCTGTGAGTGTGTATTATGAGCGTATAGATGTGTGTGTATGTACTTCGCTCGGATCCAGAATCTACTCGCTGTAATCTCGTTTCCATGCGCCTTTGATAGTCTGTCCGCAGGGGGATGCTCAGCCCTGTTTTCAGCCTAATGTACTGTTTGTGTCCACATAGCTTGCCTAAATGCAAATTGGGCAAATCTGTTTCTCTCTTGCGCGTCGTGCTGCCTGAGCTGGTTAATTAGTTCGCTCTTAAAGGGTAAATAGCTAATTGCAATACAAATAAGTGAAAATGGGAACATCCGAGATATATATATATATATATATATATATATATATATAGCCGGAAAACCTGCGCTGAAAAAGCGCACTCCGATGTGTCACGATGTTAAAAAGAACAAGGGGAGGGAAAAAAAAAAGAAAAGAAAAAAAGTAGCGGATTAACCTTGTGACAGAAAAACAAAACAAGATGCTCTACAGGCCGACCCGGATGTGTCACGCTGCTGACCTTTCACCCTGACTAATTCCAGCCGTTCGCCCGACGCTACTACTTTCATGCAAAGAAGCCGATCGGGCTCCTTTAACCAATCTAAAAGACAGAGAGATGAAGACATTGCCTGATCATGTGGCGCCATCACGGCCTCCTGATTATGAAGCTCGCAGCTGTTGCGACCTGGCTGTGATCGCGACAAACACGCGGCTCTGCTCCCAGGTCCCTTCGCATGTCAAAGGCCCCGACATCTCATTTATTTACATACATTTACATACATATTTTTTTTTTCTCCCCGCTCTCTAATGCTAAACACAACGAGAACGTTGCATAATCTAATCTTAAACGCTACCACTTGGAGATGTGGGGAGAATGGCTGTGCCTCTATCCTGCTGATTAGGAAGTTAGCAAGGATAAAGATTCGGCGTGAATCCGTTTCGACTGGATGTTCTGAAAAACGAGCGACGACACGAGAACATGACAAGCTGCGTTTTTGTTGTTTCAGCGAGAGGCTGCTGAGGCTGACTATCATTTCTGCTGGTTCAAATTGAAACGGTTGCCAGTTTTGTCGTGGTGTAAGACGAGCAGGACACTCGAAGGATGCGCGTTTTTTTTTTTTTTTTTTTTTTTTGGAAAGTAATTAAATCCATTTTCATGACAGTAAATCCCAAACACGGTTCTCAACATTCAAGTTATAAACTTTCGAAGATATGAACAAGCGTACGCGGAAGTTGGATCACGTGCCCGGCGTACATCGGTACGTGCGTGCAATGTGTGTCCTCTGCAAGTGTGCAAGCGTAAAAACAGTTGCGATGAAGAAGTGAAAATAACAAAGTAATTCTTACTGCTAAGAAGTGCCAAGTAATAACAATGGAGACAAAAGTGAAAACAATTGAGAGAACGGTGCGAGATAAAAAGACGGCAGACATGGCTCGTTCTTTTGCCATGAATCGTCGAACACCCTTCTAAAGAACACGTTACTGTAATATACTGTGCATAGACAACTGACATTTTTGTTGTATTAAGAAGGTACGTATGTTTTATTTATTTATTTATTTATTTATTTATTTATTTATTTATTTTTATATATATTCTAAAATATGATGAATAATAATAATAAAAAATCTTATTAGTTTGATTCCATTTCTACCGGAGAGACTTAACCAGAATGTTGTTTTACATACGAGACTCTTTAGAAAAACGGCAGAGGTGAACACTGATAAAGAGATAGAGTGAGGGATCAGAGAGAGAGAGAGAGAGAGAGAGAGAGAGAGGGGGAAAGGAGAGATGTTGAAGCCCGTTCCTTTGTGTTCCTGCTCTCCATCATTTACATCAAGTTGACATTCGGAGAGTTTACTCTGGGGTCTGTAATTGTATTCTTTCGCCAGTTCCGCATTGCCAACCGTGAAAATGGAATCTTATCAACCCTGACCAATTTTTAATGTACAAAATGAATTGGCAGAAGTTCAAAAAAAAAAAAAAAAATATTCGAGCTACAATTCAAATCAGGTGAATGATACATGTTGGGTTTTTTTTCTTTCCCTTTTTCAGATCCTCTGAGCTGGGAGCACCCCTCCAGCCACCCAACCAACCCCCCCCCCCCCCCCCACAATTCACCCTACCACGCTCACGGATATCGTATTACAAAATCACCTTCTTCCATGGCAAGGCTAATTTCTCCCAGTTCTCGAGGTTTGGGGAATAATTGAATCGATGACCTAAAATAAGGACGCATGAAATCTTACACAATGTCAAAATCACAGCGTCATAAAACCGGAGTAATATATCGTTACTGCTACATCATCTCATGAATATGTAAATAGCTGTTGTGGTCTCGACTTTGATTGGTCGGATCAAGGTGCTGATTCATTTTCTGTAAAAGCAGCTCCGATAGGTGTTTCAGCTTTGAGCAGGTCTAACGGTTACGGTTCTTACTCTGATACATTATTGTTTCTGCGGTAACGGCTCGTACACGGGTACGCGCAAATACTCTAAACTAGCAAATCAACTCATTTAATAAGAACACATTTGCTGGAGTCTTCTGAAGCGCTTCTTTTGGAAGGAGTCTCCAGTCTCGGAGCTTTGCAACATGTACTGTGTGTAACGTCCATTTTCTCATGGAGGAGTTTTGTTTATTATTTCTTTTTATTTCTTGATTAAATGACAAGCCTTAATTATTGAAGAAGATTTATGTTAAAAGTTGCAAACAAATGGATAAAACTTATAAAAATATAAGTCGAAAACTTGAATTTGTTTGGCAACATTGTTTATTGTTAAAAGAGCTATGCAAATAAAGTTAATTGAATAACAGACATTAACATGTTTCGTGGTAGTAGTGATGATGGTAGAAATAATAGTGGTAACGATGGACATAGTAGTGGTTATGGTAGACTAGGTAATGGGGGTAAATAGCAGTGGTAATGGGAAATTTATAATGGTTGTAGTAGAAATAGTAGTGGTAAGGGATTGACATGGTAATGGTATAAATGGTAGAAGTGAAGGTGCTAATGGTAATGCAAGAAGTGGTAAGAGTGTTAATATATTAGATAATGTTAGATTAATATTAGAAGTGGTAATGCTAGAGTGATTGTGGTAATGGTTGAACTGGTAGAGGTAATAGTAGAAGTGATACTGGTAATGGTAGAAATGGTAGTGCTATTGTTAGAAGTGGTAATGGTGGTAATGGTTGGTGAGGTTATTGGAAATGGTAGGAGTTGTAGTGGTGATTGTAGTAGTAAGGGTAGAAAGAGTAATGGCAGTAGTGATAGGAATAATAAACGTATCGGGCAGCAGGAGTAATCAAAGAAATAATAGTTGTGGTAGTCGTTATAGAGGGTATCTACTGACCTCATTCCCAGTGGAACACACCCCATCAGTCGGACTGAGTGGGAAAACATCCTGCAAA
This sequence comes from Clarias magur, assembly GCA_013621035.1. Taxonomy (NCBI): domain Eukaryota; kingdom Metazoa; phylum Chordata; class Actinopteri; order Siluriformes; family Clariidae; genus Clarias; species Clarias magur. The sequence goes on along the minus strand of QNUK01000127.1, from coordinate 1,637,093 downwards.
ATGGCTTCCTACAGTAGGGGAAACGGTGAAACCCGAACTGAAACACATAATTATTTGCGGAAGTTAAAGTTGGACTCTACAGTTTTTCGATGGCTTTGTGGCGTACCCCCTTAGAAGTGAAACTAGAAAGTTATCTGACATACAGCTTTTTGAAGTACACTTTTTTTTTTTTATAAATAAAACTAGGTTTGTTTTACCTAGCTAACACTATGGTGGCCGAGAAGTGCAAAACAAAATAACAAATTAAAAACCACAATAACAAAACCCAAAACAAAATAAAACATTCAAAAACAAAATAACAAAATAACAAAACCCAAAACAAAATAACAAAAACCCAAAACTAATTTGTTATTTTGTTTTGTGTTTTGTTAATTTGTTTTCAATTTTGCTACTTTGCTTTTTAGTTTGTTATTTTATTTTTGGTTTTGTTGATTTGGTTTTGAATTTGCTATTTAGTTTTCGGTTTTGTTAATTTGGTTTGCACCTCTCGGCCGTTCAGAAATGAACCGGAAAAGGTAGGTATAGTTTGCGAATGAAATTCTTAACGCTGATTGGACGAGACACCTGTCGCTCAAGATATACAGGAAGTACTGTAGCGGTATGAATGTGCAAACATGTACCGTCCTTATTGTGGTTTCAAAAATAGGCCGTTCTGCCAAATTTTTGCAGTTCTTGTGGAAAAAATCTTTCGCTTTTAAAAGAGACACAGCAGTTCATTATTTTCTTAGTTTTGCAGACTGAAAAAATGGTTTAAAAGTGAAGCAGAACACACAAGAAACAAAGTTAGAGACACAATTTCCTACTTCCTGTAGTTTAACAAAACCCGAAACAAAATGACAAATTCAAAACCAAATTAACAAATCCGAAAACAAAATAACAAAAACAAAACAACAAAACCCGAAACAAAATAACAAATTCAAAACCAAATTAACAAATCCGAAAACAAAATAACAAAAACAAAACAACAAAACCCGAAACAAAATAACAAATTCAAAACCAAATTAACAAATCCGAAAACAAAATGACAAAAACAAAACAACAAAACCCGAAACAAAATAACAAATTCAAAAACAAAATAACAAAAACAAAACAACAAAACCCGAAACAAAATAACAAATTCAAAACCAAATTAACAAATCCGAAAACAAAATAACAAAAACAAAATAACTAATTCAAAACCAAATTAACAAATCCGAAAACAAAATAACAAAAACAAAACAACAAAACCCGAAACAAAATAACAAATTCAAAACCAAATTAACAAATCCGAAAACAAAATAACAACAACAAAACCCGAAACAAAATAACAAATTCAAAACCAAATTAACAAATCCGAAAACAAAATAACAAAAACAAAACAACAAAACCCAAAACAAAATAACAAATTAGTTTCGGGTTTTGTTATTTTGTTTTCGGTTTTGTTAATTTGTTTTGCACTTCACGGCCACCGTGTAACACTATCTACGCATCCCTGCACGTGCAAATCAATGCTTCAGAACCTAAATTCCAGTTCTTTTTGTGAATTACAACTATCCATTTGCTTCTGTAGAAGAACTTTCTGATTTCTAGATAAATCCATTTGTGCAATCAATCGCACAACAACTCTGTCCGATTTTAGATGCAGGTTTGTGGCATTCCAACCACACAGAAGAGTACAGTTAGCGGCTAATGCTTCTGCCACACAGTGGGCATGACTCGCTACGACTTACATGTGTGGTGATGTCACGTACATACCCTCTTTATTTAAAGTAATAATAGAAGAACTAACAGCAGTAGAAGTGATAATTGTAATCGTGATCGTAGTAATGGTGATAGTGGTGGTTGTGGCAGGACTGTAGTAGTGTTTCTAGGGACTGAAATGTTAGCTAGCATGTCACTGAATTGAAACAATGGGAGTGAAACGAAAGCTATACATATGTTAAAATCAGAGCATTAATAAAGATTAAGTAGAAGTTAATAGCATCCTCAGTCATGCCTGTGAAAGTAATCTCTCTCTCTCTTTTTTTTTTTTTAAAGAAAAAAAAAATCTGAATTAGATTCGGAGGCATGGAACAAACAGGGGGCGAGACTTTGGCGTAATATTTTAATCAAATTGTCATGAATGAGTGGATACAATTAGGAGAACTGTCAGTCAGGGAGCCACGCAGCTCTTTATGCTGTTCGGCTGTGGAGATGGCAAGACGCATAGAGGGCAGAGTGAGGTGGGATTACAGCTGACCTTTCCCGATGTCCACACGTATGACACTTTCTCTCACGCCGTGTCTCTGTTCAACGCCGTAATGACCTCATCATTAGTCGCCTGTGTCTAGCTGTTGTATTGTCGCTTAGTGGTGAGAGACAAATCTGCCAATCTGTTAAAGTGATAGTACAGCTCGGGCAGGTCCGTACCGGCACGACCGAGCATGAACGCCATCACACAAACGACGGAGTGCTGTAGATGACACGAGAGGCCTTGCATACTCTTTCTGAGCGGAGCCCTGCCCCCTCCACCCCTCCTCTCTCCCATCGCCACCTACTGTTGTTGTCTTGTATTTTATTCAATCATTTTAAAAGCTATATAGTGTGAAAGCACTCGATTTTTACAGTCGCCCAGGTCAGAGAGTCCTGGATTGTGCAAGTTAAAGCTCGGATTTAGCTTACAGAAGAGCTAAACAGAGCTAACAAACTTGGGGTATCGAGGTCTAGAGAGAGCTGATTGGCCAAGCTCTCTCAGAGGGGAGGGATGAGAGGTACTCAGTGCTCCCACATTAATCGCGGCTCTACAGCCAGCCGGGGGTGTCTGTGAGCTGACGCAAGTGGAAAAAGCAGATAGCGCTGTCCCCCCCCCGAGTGTGTTACGCCGCTCCCAACAGTGCGTGAGCGAGCAGTTCGAAAAGATGTGGTCAGTGACGTCACGTGGTTCGGAGGAAACGCGTGGAGGTCTCCGGCCCTCCTGACTGAGGGGTAGTAGCTTAACGTGGGAGCTCCTAGTGACAGGGAGGAATTGGACATGACTAAATTAGGGAGAAAAGTCCGGGAGAACCAACCCCGCCCCCCCCAAAAAAAGGTGGGGTATCTGCTCACAAAGATGTATGTACTGTAAAAAAAAAAAACTTGCTTTTTCTCTTTCCCCTTCCTTTAAGGAAGTCTCCCAGTCTCCACCCTAATTCATCTCAAAGGTGTTCTATCGAGTTGAAGTCAGGACTCAAGCTCTTTCACACCAAACTCGTTCATCCTTGTCTTTATGGATCTCGCTTTGTGCACTGGTGCTCAGTCACGTTCTAATTGGTCTGGGGTTGTTTTCCAGGAATTGGGCTCGGCCTCTCACTTCCAGTTCTTAATGTTCCAGCATACCAAGAACCTTTGGGCAATTTCATGCACCCAATTTTGTGGGAACAGTTTGGGGACTGACCCTTCCTGTTCCAAAATGACTGCGCACCAGTGCACAAAGCAAAGTCCGTAAAGACATGGATGAGTGAGTTTGGTGTGGAAGAACTTGACTGGCCTGACCTCACCTCAACCCGATAGAACACCTGGGGTGAATTAGACTGCGGAGACTGCGAGCCAGGCCTTCTCGTCCAACATCAGTGTCTGAGCTCACAAGTGCGCTTCTGGAAGAACGGTCAAAAATTCCCATAAACGTACTCCTAAACCTTGTGGAAAGCCTTTGCAGAAGAGTTTAAAGCTGCAAAGGTTGGGCCAACAGCATATTAAACCCTATGGATTAAGAATTGAATGTCCTGGCATGTGAAATATAGGGTATGCATAATGTAGATTGTCCAGCTGACATTTTGGGAATTGTTAATAGTTTGTTTATTCATGTTTTCCTGTATTTTTCTGTTTTTTTTTTTTATTATTTAATCTTTATCAGGTGGGGACATAAATATACATTGCCTGACCAAAAAAGTCACCATTTCAGAATTGCCAGATTATTGGGCTGCATCAAGCAAAGAAAACAACTAAGGAGATTTGAAATGACTGGAACTGGGTTAAGTGGTGAGTACTGCCATGTTGCACCACCAGGGTCCAGTATTGATTTCCCATTCTGATCTGTGTGCGGAGTTTGCGTGTTCTCCCTGATCTCAGTGGGTTGCCTAGGGTAAGGAAAAAAAAAAAAAAAACTGCACGAAGCGGTGCACCCATCATGTATAGTGTCCACTGTACAAGCCTCTGGAGGCAGTGTTATGATCTGGGGTTGCTTCAGTTGCTCAGGTCGAGACTCCGCATCATTATGAAGTCAGCTGATGACCTGAATGCACTAATGATAACGGATGGATGGATTTCCTCAGGGAAAAAAAAGTTTAAGTCCATCGTTCTTTCTTTCTTTCCTTAATTCATTACACTCTCCTTTTTTTTTCCTCCCTATATTGCTTCCTTCTTTTGTTTCTTCTTTCATCCTTGCTAATTAAAATTTTCCTCTTCTATTGTCATTAGTTTTTTGTTCTGCGATTTGCTTTCTAAATTTCAATAGATCTCTGGTTGTCTGTCCGTCTGTCCGTCTGTCTGCCTGCCCGTCTGTCTATCAATCAAAACATTAGAATCATGAGCACATTCCTGGACCAAGTACGCCCACAGTTCAGTTTATACAGTACGGCATGCTAAAAGGCAATTCTCGCTCATTTCTCGAGGACCCTGAGCTCTCCCAGGGCCGGGGTCTACACTAACTCAGTTCATCATCTCGCAGTCATAATAAGAGCACCAGGCCTCGAGTCTATCTCGCATAATTACATTATAGCAAATTGAATAATTTTGTCCGACTTCCACGTCTGATCCGACATGACGTGCGGTTCTAAAGAGCACAATGACGCGTTAGCGCGCGTGTTGATTTAGCGGACAGCTTCACACCACTACGTTTTAGTGCAATTACACTCTGATGCCTTACATAATGACATGAGCTACTTGAATTAACTCGAGCACGAGCGAGTCGGAGCTGCCGCGCGACAACACTGGATTAGCATGCAGACGAATTCGCTAAAGTGCTGCGCCCTGATTTACTGCTGGCTTTGGGAAATATACAGATTGATGTGTAGAATAGGTAATGTGTAAAAGTATATTATGACATGCTTAATATGGATACATATACAGTGGCGGCCGGTCAATACGAGGCGCAGGGATCCTAGCCACCCCCCCCCCCCCCCCCCCTTTTAGAGTTACACAGAGAAGAATAATTACATGGAATTATTTAACATAATAATTATTTATTTTAATAATGAAATAAAATAATTTAGTCACAATATGCCGCTGTATTTCGTAATATAATTTATTTGCAATAAAAAAAAAAAAAATCTAAACCGTATTACGTTCATTTGTGTTCGTGTACGCGGGACGCCGGACAAACGAGTGTCTGTGTACAGTAGGCACGTACATTTTTGAAAAGCATGTGACTTGAGGCTGAGCTCTAATTGGATCTTTTCAAATCGTCCCTCAAGCCAACCCTCCCACTTTTGTTCTTCAATATTGTTTTTAAATATTTGGGCTCATTTGATTGGCCCATTCTCAACGAGTCTTTTCTAGCACTTCTTATGGCGAGCGGAGCTGCTGACTGGATGCGATGTGAGTCAGGCCTTTATTTTATAATGATGCTACAGGCGAGTATTAAAAGTTACATTTTAATTTTGTTTGTATTAGAGCAAAAGTTTGGACACCCCTTCTCATTCAGCGAGTTTTCTTTCTTGTGTTCTTTAGCCCAAAGGCGTCTCTTCTGCTTGTTGCCTGTCCTTAGCAGTGGTTTCCTAGCAGATATTCTACCATGAAGGCCTGATTCACACAGTCTCCTCTAGAGACGTGTCTGCTGCTAGAACTCTGTGTGCCATTGACCTGCTCTCTGATCTGAGCTGCTGTTAACCTGCGATTTCTGAGGCTGGTGACTCGGATGAACTTCTCCTCCGCAGCAGAGGCGACTCTCGGTCTTCCTTTCCTGGGGCGGTCCGCATGTGAGCCAGTTTCTTTATAGCGCTTGATGGTTTTTGTGACTGCACTTGGGGACACTTTCAAAGTTTTCCCAATTTTTCGGACCGACTGACCTTCATTTCTTAAAGTAATGATGGCCGCTCGTTTTTTTTTTTTACTTAGCTGCTTTTTTCTTGCCACAATACAAATTCAACCTCTTTGAATGAGAAGGTGTGTCCGAACTTCTGGTCTGTACTGTGCATATATTAAAGATATGTGTGTGTGTACTGTATGGATAGATAGATAGACAAAATTACAGGCCATTTCATTAAGGACACTTATGCATCCAATTATCAGTCATTGAATTCTACATCAGCAGCCCAAGTCTAGAGCATCAGTTAATATGTATTTGATTGTATGTCTATGTTCAAAATATGATCACCATTCTAACTGAGTTTTGAGCTACAGTAACTCCAATAACCACTCTTAACAAACGTACTGAGCAGAAAAGCATCTCAGAATGCACAACGATTCAAATCTTGAGGCAGATGGGCGACAGCACGTACCCGGTACCACCTAAAGTTTCACTTCTGACTGTGACAACCACTCAGACACTGACCGGAGTCTTGTTACCATCCACAAATTGGTTATTTTCCGACACCTGGAAGTTGAAGGTTTCTGTAAGATGGCAACTTGCCAAAGGTTAGAATTTTTTAAAAGTCGCTTTAGTTTTCTTACACTTTCCTCTCTATTGAATTTCCAAGCATTTTCATTCTAGAAATGAGCTTAAAATGTCTGCTAATTGACTAAGAAAATGAGTGACGTGTTTACTAAACTAAAATCTTACGATAGCAATTGCTGGATTCATTTGACTATATTCAAGATATTTCCACTTGGGTAAGTGTCATGTTTTATGTATTATAGTGAGTTAATAAGATACTTTGCACATGTTCACCATGTAATAGTTTTTATTTTCCTTTTTTTTTTTTTTTACAGTCATATGACGTATAAATCCAGAATATGTGAAGGCTATAATAAGATACTTTATAATAACATATTTGAAGTCTAATATTTGATTTAGTTTGATTCTGGTCCTTTTGTCTACATCAGCATCTTGCACGAGTTGGGAGATTAAACTGCAGCCAACCTTCACCGCTTAATCACAGGGTAGATGCCACACTCAGACACAGAGTGGTACATTGGGCATATTGAGATTTCAACCCATTTGCAAAGTGTGCATAGGAAATTACAGAGGTCCTGTGTCATTTATTCTCCATCTGCCCCATGACGCCATAAAACCAAGCAGGGTGTGTGGTGGAATTCGAGCGGGAATACTAAGAGAGAGCAAAAACGAGGAAGTTCATCACACCGCCTGTCTACTACTCTAGAAATGGCGCGTTCGTTCGCCTTTTTCCTTTCCCTTTTTTAAATTTCTCTCTCCGAACATGGTGGCTGTGGCATGGGTGAAATATAACTCGTGGTCTGCGAGGCCTGTGTGCGCCGTGGCAATATGCTCTCACTCAATCAGATTTGCATAAGTAAGCTCTCAGCAGGCCTGCTCCACTGGCCAGGTGCAGCTCTATTTGCATATAGAACTGTGAGAGCGCTCCCCAGAGCCACTTTAGACTCCAGTGACTGCTGAGTGAGCTTACGGGCCGCCGAGCTGCAGATGAAATTTGAATTAAAAACCTCGCCCGTGCTGTTTTTCTCCCCATGCAAAAAGTGCGGGAGGGGGGGGGTTAGATAGTGGAGGTGTAGGATGTGGTGGTGGGAGGGGAGATCTAGGTGTGAGGACATACTGGGCAGAGAGAGATAGCTGGACTGGTTGGGGAGAAAAGGAAGACTGGGAAGGAGTGGACAAGGAGAAGCGATGGACTCCCGTCTGCTTTCACAAAGCTCTACAAGTATGGAGAAGTTTTTCCCGTGCAAGACGGGAACAGGGTTACTTGGTCACTTTTGTATTTGATGAAATGGTGATACTAAGTGAGATTAAACCAATTGACATTTACAGAAGACTTCAAGTACCGCTTGGTGATGAGTCGCTCCCATGAGCATTCGGCGAGTGATTCAGCGCCCCGATTCTTGAATCCGATCATGGCTCATGGTGAAAAACGTTCCACCTTGATGGTGTCCAAGCACCAGTGAAACCCCTGGGATAAGTTCATTAGTGCAGCTGGGGGTTGTATAGAGAAATAAAGGGCGTTCTTACTCTCATAACTACTGTAGGTTCTGTTATTTTGCACGAGATATCAAAAGTCCCGTTACGTCTTGAATGGCCCTCATATAACAGAACATTATATTATACCACAGCCTGGTTGAATTCTTAAGTCTCATTGGTTGGAAGGTTTTTGTATAACTCGGATAGTGCTGCAGTTCCAGCCGTAACATGAATGATGGGTTTATATCTGTAGTCTTGTCTTAAGGCACTGTCTTTGAAGATGACTCCAAAAAAAAAAAAAAAAAAAAAAAAAAAACGAACTATTTTGTCCACTTTAAAAAAAACACAAAGCGAAAACCTGAAAGCGTTTGTTGTCTTGCTTTGCTAAATTAATGCTAGCAAGCTACAAATAGCACGCCTGGTTTATTTATTTATTTATTTATTTATTTATTTGTTTTTAGCTGCTCTTAAGCTTACCCTTTGACATGTTGCAAAATGCTGACACTGCGTAATGATCTGGATCAGCTGTTGCTAATGTATATATATATAAACGTAAAATATACTGTAAGCATGACTCTAAACTAAGTTTATGATTTAGCTGAAATAATGTTCAAATGACGGAAATCTCACCAACACGATTATGCACACTGATGAAGCCAAACTAACTTAAAAATAACTCTGAATAAATTTCAGGCTTGGCGAAACATTTCCGCCTACATTTCTTTCCTTTTTTTTTTTTTTTTTTTTTTTAAAGCGCTCCTGATCTTAAAGCTGCGCCCGTTCTCGCTTCAGCGCTCCACGCTCATCAAATCCACCAATCGTGTGTTTGAGTGGGTTTTATTGGAAGCGTGTTTTATTTTAAGTCGTTTCCTGACAGGATTCGGAAAAACCCCACTGATTTTCCATATGGCGTACGATCATTACTGTATATCAAAGAGAAATGCTTAGCAGCGCTTTGTCGTGGCCCATTTCCAGCCGAATCGCACCAATGCCAGCTTATGTTTTAATCCGCCGGGACGATTCAGAGAGGAGTCGCACAAGCCGGACGCCTGACCCTTGATGAGTGGTTTTGTCCAGGGATGACGGATGTCGGGGCACCTTTCCTCCGTGCGGACGCGTTTGTAATGAAAGAAACGCCGAGACAAACTTCGAGCAAGTTTTTCTCGGGGTCTATTCTTTCACCTCGACTTCAGCTTAATTCCAGCAGGTTTCTTTTTCGTTTCTTAACGCAGAAAAAAAACCATCAAAGATCAACAGATCACGCTGAGAAGCTAACGTGATGATTGGTGGTTGATGACCACATGGAAAATACAAACATATTTTACGGTGTGATTAAGGCATGGATGTGTACAGTATGTATTTGCAATGAAGCGGATGTAAATAGCCGTTCTCCATTTCCTCGTCTCTTGCGGAGCTAATACATCTGACGTAGGCGAGATTGTAGCATACGGCGGCGAACCATGAAAAGCTGTGAGTGGAGAAAGGAGCACCCGGAACAGCGAGCTCTTCATTTCTCATGTATGGAAGCTCAGTCTGGTCCACGGCTTATCTCTGTGGCCAGATAGTATCACAAAAAGGCCCTGTAATGGCCACATGCTCCATTTGATAATCCAGGAGCCCTGTCCGGAGATAGACTCGGGTCATTTATTTATGTAGTCATTTATTTATTTATTTCCCACGGCTTTGGGGTGAAGCTTAAGGCCTGTAGAGAGCAAGTGAATTACCTGTACAAAGGAAATATATTTTGCTTCCTCTGCTCCGTGGGTTAACATAATAGCTTCCACCTCTTGGCCCTTGCCTTGTTTTTGATTGATACTTTTCAATTACAGTCTCTCCAGCCTACCGCCTTTACCTCCAAACATTCAAAATGTGATTTTTTTTTTTTTTTTTTTTTTTTTACTCCCCCCCCCCTCGCTTTTTCTACCCCCTCCTTACCATGATAACTTCAAACATTTAGGGGCTACAAGAGCACCGGTAGCCCTGTTTAGCTAGCGCAGTAAATTGCTTCCATGTTCAACATAATAGCAGTGACAGGCCTTTGCTAGGGAAATCAGTCCGGCAAAGGGACACGCCAACGATAAGACATCCGGCTTTGAAATTCTATTTCTCGGTATCAGAATTAAATCTGGACTTTATATTTCTTCTGCAGTGAGGCACTCTGTAGTCGCCTCGTGTCTGTGCTATTTGATCATTGCTTGACAACGTACACGAGTCTGACTTTGCCTTCTTTCCGCTCCCGGATGTCTTTGGGTCTGCGGTGTTAAAGATCAGTCTTGTTTTCTTTTGACTCTAGTTCCGGACACAATTCCTAACAAAAGTTTAATTCAAGACTCCTAAGCTTTTCTTTAATAAAAGATCAAACAGTACTTTATCGTGAGCTGAGAGGATTTACACCATACGTCGTCAGTCGATTGCTGAAATTCTTGTTTGTTTTTCAATGTTTCACAATAATAATAATAATAATAATAATAATAATAATAATTATAATAATAATAATAATAATAATAATAATAATAATAATCTAGTTTTCTAGACTTTACATTTCATCATAAATGAGAGGTAGACATTTACAATAAAGTTTGTTCTCATAATTTCTTATTCTTGTTTAATGAAAAATATCATGGACTGTACTAAATATTTTTATGGCTATTAAATGTAAACGCTAGCGTAAATCCAGGAAAAATCAACGTATTTGTAACGTGTCTGAAATACGATTGAATACATTTTTTTTTCCTAAATACGTGTCATCAAAAAACATATTTTTTGGGGGTGGTTTGGATAAATACAAAACAAAGTGGTTTAACAGAAAAAATAAATATATATTGTACTGTGCAAAAGTCTTGACCCCCCCCCTCCCCCTCTCATTTCCTCATATTTGGTTTCCAAAGAACCAGACCTTTTTGTATTGTTTAATGTAGTCTTGAGGAACAGTTCTCCAGGCTTCCTGAAGGACTCTTTTGGCTTTCATTTTTTTTGCAATGCCACACAGTGACCTATGAATCATTCAGGCATATAAACCATCTAACTTAAGGTATGAACCAGTGAGAAACAGGTGCAGATGATGGCAGATGATCAGGAAGGTTGCTGCTGAGGCTTTTACATCAATTCAATATTGGCCATTTTTGGAGCCTGTTGCAGTAAAACATTTGTTTCCATTTCTTTAATTAAATGTACAGTGCAGACCAAAAGTTTGGACGCCCCTTCTCATTCAGCGAGTTTTCTTTCTTGTGTTCTTTAGCCCAAACGCAAGTCTCTTCTGCTTGTTGCCTGTCCTTAGCAGTGGTTTCCTAGCAGATATTCTAGCATGAAGGCCTGATTCACACAGTCTCCTCTTAACAGTTGTTCTAGAGACGTGTCTGCTGCTAGAACTCTGTGTGCCATTGACCTGCTCTCTGATCTGAGCTGCTGTTAACCTGCGATTTCTGAGGCTGGTGACTCGGATGAACTTCTCCTCCGCAGCAGAGGCGACTCTCGGTCTTCCTTTCCTGGGCCGGTCATGTCGCATGTCAGCCAGTTTCTTTGTAGCGCTTGATGGTTTTTGCGACTGCACTCGGGGACACTTTCAAAGTTTTCCCAATTTTTCCAACTGACTGACCTTCATTTCGTAAAGTAATGACGGCCGCTCGTTTTTTTTCACTTAGCTGCTTTTTTCTTGCCTTAATACAAATTCAACCTCTTTGAATGAGAAGGTGTGTCCGAACTTTTGGTCTGTACTGTAAATTATTTAATTTAATCTAATATGAAGAAAAGAAGGGACTCAAGACTGTTGCACAGTACTATATAACAAGCCTTTTTCATTTTAATCTGTGTAATTTATTGATATTAAGGCTATATATGCCAAATGAGAAAAATTCAGACATCTCATCTTGTGGATTTGATGTTTTCTACCCAGTTTGTAGTATCACCGTATGGAAATCTTTAGCTGTAACTTAAACGTTATCATGTCGTATCATGCAGAATGTTAGTGAGCCAGAATACTATTTGATTAATATGTTGATCCATACAAGCATGATGGAAGAATGCAAAGATCATTGACATTAAAACACTCTGATAAAGACACTCTGATCCTTAATTTACACACAACAGTTTCCTAAACATTACAGATTTGGTTGGTTCTCTGCTTCTTCTCCTTTCCTCCGCAGCTAAACACTTCCACAGGAAACGAGTTTGCGTGTACCGCTCGGCTTACTTCCTTTTTCACCTTCACACTCTTCGCACTATCCTGGAGTTCGAGGATGTCGAGTTTGCCCAGGGGTGCCAGAACCTTCACGCTTACTTCAACATCACACCCTGGGTTTTACAATAGGAAACAGTTATAAACAAAGCCTAAGGTGGGTGAGATTTAATGCAGGTATATGTGTGTGTGTGTGTGTGTGTGTGTGTGTGTGTGTGTGTGTGTATACTGTAGCTAAACAGGATGAGTGTAATGCAATGTATATCAGAAGACTGTGTGTGTGTGTGTGTGCGCGCGTTTGAGCTGGGATTAGAGATTCCAGGCATGCTTTGGGAGGAGGTGGAAGAGGAGGAGGAGGAGGAGGAGGAGGAGGTCTCCTCCGTTCACTCTGACATTGTGAGTGTCAGCCTCAGATCACTTTAATCAGGGAGAGGATATGCATGATAAAACGGATAAGGGACTTTAATCAAAAAAATTCGCTGGTCTGGAAACGTGACACACTCGGAGAAGCACGCCTCATCCCCGGCGCGCCCCGTGTCACTGCCAGGCGCCGCCGCATCATGAATATGCATGTCAGGAAGGCAAGGTACCACATTAAAATGGGCTATTGTTTGTTCAGCTGCGTGGCCACTGGAGGAAACCGTCCACCAGAAGACCTGGATGTTTCCCAAAACATCCTGCGTACATTTCTTTACACGCACAGACACACACCTGCTGTATAGGACATGCATTAGCAGCACGTTTATCCATACATACATACAGTACATGCTTCTAAGGACTAACCGGTTTCAGATTAGGTGCATTGGACAGGATGTATTGAAACAGGAAATCAGCTTTAAGTTACTGCTGCCAAGTTGGTTGTGTTCATGTTAAAGGTTTCTATATATAAAAACCCAGTCTTGTTAAAAATAAAAAAGATGCCACCAAGATAACCATTGGACACCATTGAAATGGGACAGGACATGGACGGTCCTCTGTGGCGCCAAAGCACTTTCAGTTTGTCATCCAGGTAAACGTTGACCTCTGAACTCATGAGCCTCGTTCGTTCGGCTCCGCTATGAGACAATACAACCGAGAAACCAAGGCTGAGGTCAGTAAAGAAAAAGGCGCGGCCAAAAAAATAAAATCCCACAGACATAACCTTCTGTAGGTATTTTTTACATTTTTTTTTATTAAAGTAATGTACTAGATATTGTTCTAGATTTAGGAAACTCGTAGTGCTGTGCTAAACTCTAGTCTGCGTGTGAGCAGATGTGGATTGACAGCTCATGGAATCCATGCACATCAAAGCTAATGAAGTGTGTTCGAGTGCCATTGACACGAGAAAACAGTGGCATTTAATTGCCTCTTCAGCTATTTTCATTAATTAGCTTAAACATGCATTTTAATGCAGGTCATAAGCAGAGAGCAGGATAGGCAATAAAATGCACGAGCTTTTCTCGTCCGGCTATTCGAAAGCACGTTTTACCCGCTGCGTTTTCAGCGCACGCACTCTGCCGGAAGTTTTGAAGGAGAGGATCAACTTCGTTTATTTCACTCGAGTTCATCGTCAGGGTTCAGAGAGATTTTCATCACACCGTCGCCTCATTAGGATATTTATCCGTTTGATTGTTTCCTTGATAAGAATTTATGAGATGTACGTTTCATTTAAAAGTTTTTCTGCGCGTTTGTTTACTAAGTAAAATGAATATGCAAAGCAATTTTTTTTTTTTGCTGATTATTCCGTACTAATTCTGGGACTCTTGCCATTTTTGTTGTTTAATTTCTTTTTCTTTTTTTTTTTTTTCTTCGTGTGTGTATATATATATATTTGTGTGTGTGTGTGTGTGTGTGTGTGTGTGTGTGTGTGTGCCCGCGCCCAGACAGTTACAGGTTCACCTTCCAGAACAAATCCCCAGGATCATGATTTGGAAAGAACGTTCGCTTGTTAACCTAATGATTAAGTTTAACCAGGCCTTAAAGAATATATGGATGTGCTTCAGCTGAGCAGAACTGAGTAATGGCATTTAAATGAGCGACGCTGGAACACGAAGGCGAGGTGGAGGTGGAGGATGCCGAGCCAAAAAAAAAAAAAACTAAAAAAAATTAAATGCACATAATCACTTCATCTTTGTGTGGCTTTTTTTCTTTCTTTCTTTCTTTCTTTTTTTTCAAAATGACGAATCTGATGATTTAATTGAGTGAGTAATGTAGGAGAAGACTCTCTTTCTCTTCCTCTCTGTCTCTGTCTTCTCTCGTGTCCTGTCAGGCTCGCCCGTCCCCGTTCACATCACTCTCTCGTCTATTGATTTAGGTCAGGTCTGGTCGATATCGCCGGAATATTACATTTTAATTAGGAAGCGAATGACTGGCTCTCATTCAGGACAGGAGCCTCAACCCCGGACCCGAGTTTAATCCAGAGTAAATATGGCTCCAGGTCAGTTCAAAGGTTTCAAAAAATTCTTACAGTTCATTATTTTAACCTGTTTGTGAGTTCGGCCTCTTCTTTGAATATTTGAAATAAAAAATTTGGCATTTTGAAACTTTTGAAATCCATGGCATCAAAGCATGGACTGTCTGTAGCTTCCTCCTCCTGACCAGATGTGTCGAATCCCTAAAGGAAGTTGGCGCACAATATAAAGCTGGGAAATTCATTTCATTCGAGAATGGAAACAAACGAAACGTTTAGGAAACATTCAGCATCTTAGAATCGTACGGATTCTGCACCATTTCTAGGCCAGTTTGCCATATTGATCATGTTAACTCCTTTTGTGCAAAAGGTCAGATTTTCCTCGAGTCTCATCTCTTCCTGTGTTAAGCAGCTGATCCGATGACACACTGATGGATTTGATCCATCATCGACCGCCAGGTTTTATACAAACTTGTGGAGTCCGTGCCTGACTGCAAGTTGTTATTATTAGAGGCAAAAAAAAATAAATAAATAAAAGAAAGAAAAATCTGAAGCTAATTTTGAAATTCATGCAACTTCTTCCCATTTATTGCTGATAATTGTGGAATTGTGGTCAAACGGATACATTAAAAATGTTTTATATAGAGTACTTCTCACAGATTCACATCATGTATGACCAGGGTTGCCAGATCTTTCTCAAAATGTGATACTACAGGCAGTATCAAACGGTACTGTATATCCATGTGTACTGTTCAGCATGAGATGATGAAAACCAAACGTAAAGCAGCAGAATCAAGTTTATTTTAAGTGAGGCACTTTGTGAAATTCTTCTGAGCGAAACGTGTAGTGCTAACCTACAGTCGCTGTATCTGGTTTTTAGAAAGCGAATAATATAATCAGAAAAAAATGTAAGCAGCCACACTTTCTGCGACATTTTTTTTTTTGTACATTTTGTCACCCTGTTGAATACACTGGTATAGAAAAGATTCATCCCCCCCTTTAGAATAATCACATTTTGTTGCTTTGCAGCCTGAAATGAAGACCGACACTGTTTCTGTTTCATGCAGCTGTATTTACTCAGTGCAACATTTAACATCCAAGTGAAAGATATAACATCAAAAAAAAAAAAAAAAAAATTCTCCATGAAATATGAAATAAAATTGGGAAAAGAACCCTTACAAAACTTGAAAAGAACTAAACTTGATCAGGTCAAGCTAATGACACTAATGGTTCACGAGGCCATTTGACTTCGGATGGAACATTTCAGTCCCTGGTAGTGCAATTGAAGCCAACGATCAACTATCGGTGGGAAGGCACCGCCGTAAGTTCTCTGGAATAAAGTTGTGCACAGGCGCAAGTCAACACTTCATCACGGCCTAGATGCTCAGTGAAGTCTATTCTTAAGAAGTGGAAGGTATTTATTACAATACAGACCCTCCCTGGATCAGGACGTTGCTCCAAACTGTACTGAAACTACTTTGAGGACTACAGCAACTCTGAAGCAGTTGCAGGAATTTATGACAAAGAGTGATCATTGTGTGCATGTTTTAACCATAGTCCATGTTCTCCACAAATGTGATTAGTCAAATGATAAGTCCCTGATGAGTGAGCCGAGGACGACGGTGGCAAGGAAAAACTCCCTGAGATGGTGATAGGAAGAAACCTTGAGAGGAACCAGACTCAACAGGGAAGCCGTCCTCATCTGGGTGATAACAGATAACATGAATTGATCAGCATAATAATGTGTAAGACTGGAAGTTCAGTGTAACAGGAGATGTATTTAAATTAAAAGGATGTCCGATAAAGTAGTTTGCTCTGGTCCCATCCCAACGAGACGTGGCGACGTAGCTTACAGCAGGTTATGGTTGCTGAACCGCTGGATGTCCAGGTGGTGCTCCGAAAACAACATGGGCTTCATAGACAACTGGAAGACCTTTGAGGGCAAAACTGGCCTGTTAGGGCGGGACGGTGTCCATCCCACTCGGGAAGGTGCTGCTCTCATTTCTTGTAGTATAGCACATAGTCTCAGAAGAGGCCGAGTTAATCGGTGACAATCCAGAGCCCAGGCCAGGGAGCAGACAAACAGGCTAAACCAACCGTCTGCTAGCTGCATGGAGTCGTCACTCAGGGTTCATCATATTGAGACCGTGTCTGTTCCCTGAGCTAAACATAAACATACATTTAGAATGACTCTAAGAAAGTCTATTTTAGTAATTTATTAATTAACATAGACACCACAAATGATATCCTGTTATGGGTTGTTCCTCTGCTGCGGGGACTGGATATTTATTATATATTTATTTCTATTTGTTTCTGACATGGTTGTTTTTTATATTTTTCACTTGGATGTTAAATGTTGCAATGAGCCCCATTTTTATAGCCGGATTAAAAAAATAAAATAAAATAAATAAATTCTGTCAATTAAAATTTTTAATTGAATTATGTTGGTCAAAGTACTAGAATCAGGGGTTGAAGCTAGTGGCCAGGCAGGGGCAGAACCCCTCAAATCTCAACTTTACAGTATATACAGCACGATATACTGCCATATAGACTTGTACAAGTTGAATTTTTAATGATCAGACTTTAAAAAATTCAATTAACAAGAGGCCAGAAACAACTCTAGAAGGCAAAAGAGAGAGAGAGAGAAAGTAATTAAAAAGACAAGAATAATAATCGTAACTTAAAATTCAATCCGCATTGTTTTGATGCTCAGTTTGGAGCATGGAATGTGAACCAATTTGCTTGATTTCTTGCTAGAATTCATTATTTGGCATAAATTGTCTGTTTGGCCTTTTAAAGGTCCCCTATTTTACTATTTCTTAACAAGTTAACACTTCTAGAAGGTGTGTGTGTCGAAAGTGTCAAAATTGTCAAAAGTCCAAGCATGACTAGGAAATTTATTTTACAAAACAGGTCCCCTTTAACTTAAAATATTGAGGGTTAAAACCAAGTCAGCTTTTTTAAAATAGAGTTCTGATTCTTTGTAAAGGCATCTAGGAAACGTGGAATGGGGAAAGCGATCGAGCTTGCTAGACATCCCTATTCCATCCCAGTGTCCTTATCTACAGTATATTCCATCCTGATAATGGAGACACACCTAATAACCAGGTGTTAAAGGGAGCAGCTCGACTTGGACCTGGCTGGAACTGACGTGGTTACGGCGCCGAGTTAAGGCCAGTCGTGGGATTACACGCTTTTTGTAGCCTTTCCCACGTAAAATTAAACTCCCTACACGCTTTTCCCGAGCGCAGGTTGGACATCCATTTTTGCGCTGTGTGAGCGATTGGGAAACAAACACAAGTGCTACAATTCAGCCGCAAGCACACGCTACACCTGCAATTACCCAAAATAAAAATAGCAAACCGCCTGCAGTACAGAGAGCGAATCTGAAACATTGGCGCCTGTGTTAAGCGCTGGCGTGTGTGAGGCTACACCGGAGTGTCGCTCCACATCAGGTTAGGAGGGCAACCGCTCTGAGTGAAATTACAGCCGATGGCGCTACCTGTTGCGGGGCGTTTGTTACAGAAATGGCTCTCTTGCTGCGGGAGGATATTGAGCGGTGAAGAAAAGGATACAGCGGCAGAGGATGTTTGCCGTTCTACCCAGGCCCAGTTCCCCTGCTCCGGAGTGGACAGATCAGATGCAGACGAGATTAGATTTCATTTAAAAGCCTTTCCTGAGCGCTAATGGCATGAGGCCTCTCGTTTCGGGGGCCGCAGTAAGGTCAGTGGCGTGGAATTGAATGCCCTCAGGATAATCTTGGATCTCACATCCCGGGGAAGTGGCGCAGGCTTTAAATTGGCACAACTGCTTGTACTGTATTGCATGTATTGAAATCGGCCTGCGACCGCAAGGCAAACCCGTATCATACAGTGTGTCGAAGCAATATTTCGCTGGTACTCTGATACATATATGTTTTGTTCCGAGCATCGCTTCAGTGACCGAATTTTAAATAAGCGTCCTGCTACAATGCATACCGGTAAAGATTTACAGTACGCCAAAATATCATCTTTGCAGACTTTTGCTAGACTTCAACCCAGTGGCCTGACTTTTGTCCGAGCGAACATTTTGGAATAGATTATTTCGCTCTACATATCCGGAATTTTTTTTTGTTTTTTGTTTGACATCCAGCAAATAAACCGTTAGAATGACTGGAATTGGATAAAGAACTGCCCAGTGCATTATTAAAACGTGTAAGGACAGTGCTGAACCATCAACTTCACATAAAAAAATGTGGTCCGTAACGAATGATTGGAGATCGACGAAAACCTGAACGGTAGAAATCGGGGCAATTTTTCATAAGGCAACTAAGAACTGAACAAACACAGGATTGGGACTAAACGGCCCGACGTGCGTTGATAAGAAACCTGTTTGTTAGTGAGACAGATGAAAAGAAAAAGCCATCAGTTTGATTGGAAGGCGATGGAAAAGGGTCAAGTGGTCTGATGAGTCCAGACTGAATCTATTCCAGAGCGATGGGCGTGTCGAGGGTAAGGACCGAAGCTCATGCATAGTGTCCACTGTACAAGCCTCTGGAGACTGTCTTATGTCTCGGGTTAATTCAGTTGCTCAGGTCTAGTCTCAGCAACGTTATGTGGCAATAAATCGGACTGGAGTGGATCTGATCATCTGATCATTGTGTGCTGTGATCAAAGCTAAAGGCAGTTCAAAGGTTGTTGTCGTTTACTTTTTCATGTTTCACTACACCGAAAATAAAGGTCTAACATTGTAAATTCAAAAACACAACGAGGAGATTACATTTCAGCCCCAGTGCCTACCTCTACTTATGTAACCTAATCAGTTGATGGAAAAACAACGTTACTGACACATTTGTAAAGAATTATACGTTTCGAGCAGGAAATGAGTTCTCCGTTTGATTCGCAGCGCGGTCTGCATCAGTCTCCGTCGCATCACCCCAGGTAAAAGTCACTCCCACGCTGCAAACACGAGTCTCACCACCGTCACCGGCATCTCTCCTCTGTTTACACAGACACCAGTAGGGGAATCATTACGAGTTCATCGGTTGGTTCATTCCTTGTTCTCAGTGACTCGATTAGTGAGCAGCCTTCTCTGATTTGATGATGACATGAAGCCCTGCAGCCATTTTGACACCCAGAATCTGATTACAACCTGAAAGAATCAGACTTCTGTCCACGTAGCTACGCAACACGCTGTGACGTGCACTGTGTGAAGGAGTCACACTAAAGTAGGAAGGTTTTAGTCGGACTTTTCTTACCGCCATGTTTGTTAGACGCAGTCTTTGTGAGCAGACACCAAAGCAAACATCAACAACCCTGTTTTTGATTAAGTAGATTTTTGTTTTTCTTAATGTAGAAAGTATTTTTTTAGTCATTTCGAGACACTAGACGCAACAACATCTGGCATGTTTCATCATCTCAGGCTATGTTTGCAAAAGTACACACTCCCAAAGGGGCACTAAAAGTCTTATACGCCTTATGTTACTTTTTCTGATTCTTTGCATAATCAGCATGATTCTGCATTTTTTGTTTTTTTGTTTTTTTTTTTTGTTTTCATTTTCAAGAACCACCTGAAATATATAATGCAAAACCATCAACAAACAACAAAAGGCGCCATCAGATGCGGCGAGACATGGGGTTAGGACATGGCTAACGAGGACGGTGGCCTTCTGAAAGCCTCGAGAGACAAAAAGTTAACGCAGTTATTTGCAAGTACATACAATTGTCTACTGTTGCAGTTAAGAGCCGCCGGGATGCCGAGTAGTCTATCGTCTCATAACACACAACCAACTGTGCGTCCACGACCAAGGTTTGGGAAATCACAGTTAGACAGAAGTTAATTCTGCCTGGCAGTTTTCCTTTTCAAGGAATTATCTCTATTTCTTGAGAACCGTCCCAGGTGTCGAATCAGCTTCAACGCAAATAAGATATCCTTTCCATAGTTTATTGGCAAGAAGTATTAATTTAATAAGGGTGTATTTCAGAGACACTTGGCTAAATCGTTTAGAGAGAATTAAGTCCTTTTCATCCAAACTTGAGATTAGTGAAGCATAAATGAATTGTTTGAGGAGGAAAATATTGAAAGGCTTTAATGGAATCTTGAATTAGATTACTAAAGAGAGTAGTTAAAGGCCCATAAGAATTTCGACCAAATGTGACATTATCTCAACATGCAGCAGACTTTTAATTTCGGTCTATTTTTTATTTTTTTTCTCTCTCTCACGCCTTTGGAGATACAATTCTTTTTTTTTTTTTTTTTATTGTTTTATTTAATTGCATTGCAACTCGAGAGACTGTTTGACTTGTGCAGTCAGATTTCTGCTCAAAAATATACCATGACCGAAATAGACAGTTTATCAATTTCCCCTTGCAATTCTGTGTAAAGAAATAAAAGTGATTATAAAGTTTGGGCTGGCAGTTAGGGACAAGATTCCTTTTTTTTTTTTTTCTTTTTTTTTTTTTTTCTTTAAATCTCAGACTGACAAAGTTGCCTCAAAGATGTACAGGAGAACCAAAAACCCTTGACCTAAAGGAGGTGCATGTTTCGCAGAGGAACGTACTGACCATTACTTAATCAAGTGTTTTGTTCCTTCCTATGTTAATGCAGTTTACAGGAACAAACAATTCAGCACGAATGAGAAAGGGGAAAAAAAAAATAAAATGTTTCGTGCTGAAGAGCGAACGTGACCATGCATATTTGTGCCCGCCAGTGCACATTCATTCTCCTCCTCCCCAGGACGCTTCAGAATGGCCCGTTCCTCTGAACCACTGGCACCGGCCCCGTGGAAACCAGACGGGACTGTACAATTTTTTCCAGCCGAGTCCTGGAACCAAGTCAGCTGACCCGTTCCAAATGCACCCCTGAACCATGCATCAAAATAGCACCACCCTCAGTAGCTCAGTGGGCATGAGGCCTGGGAGCAGGCATGGCCAGACCTCTGCAGGCCTGGATGAACATGTCTCTTTGATTTATCTGATGTGTGACCCAAGCCGATCCCTGTTTCTAGGCATGTTGGCTGAAGCGTCTCCCCTGGCTAGTGTCCACCTGTTCTCCGGGCCGAAATTATCCTTTATAACGTCAAGCACAGGATGAGCAGGGGCAGTGCCGGTCTTATTTCGGGTCACTGATCACAAGCCTCCGATGAGAAACAAAGGGAAAGAAAAGGAGTCTACGTACGCAAACACATAATGCATACCATATCTCCATGATCCACAGTCCATAATTTAGTCCTGATCTTGAAGATCCCGGCAATGTTTGCAGACTTTATGTACATTTTAACATAAGTCTGTGCAAATTATAAAGAAGATTGAAGATCAGTACAGCTAGTTGGCAACTCTCAAGTGGTACTGTGGCAACAAGCTTGCCATTATCATCAGGTTTGAACCCTTAGCTTAGCTTGGGAGCCTAGTGAGACCTGATTGGCTGAGCGTTCTCGGTAGAGAGGGATGGATGGCATTCTATCACTCTTGCATCAATCATAGCGATGCTAGCCAATCGTGGGCATCTGTGAGCTCACGCAAGGGGAAAGAGCAAATAGTGTTGTCCCGTGAGTGTGTTCCACCAAACAAGCAGTTTAAAAAACTGTGGTCAGCTGGTGTCATCACAGTGGGCACTATGCATGAGCTTCCGTCCTTACCCCGATAGCCCATCGCTCTGGAATAGATTCAATCCGGACTCATCGGACCACATGACCTTTTTCCAATGCTCCAAATTTCAATCTGTTTGCTTCCAATCAAGCTTATGGCTTTTTGTCATTTTGGAGGAAACACGCGATAGCCTTCGCCTTTTCCTGGTCGGTGGTTGTGGCCAAGTGCCAAACTGACGGGTGGGAATTGGTTCCGACAAAATAGTTTTGTGTGCGTAGTCGATCGGTCTTACCTGACTCTTCCTGACTTCATGCGACATAGCGCACTGTCCATGAAGTTTTCTTGGCAAGGATACTGGTGTGCGTTGCCATTTCCTTCTCTAGAGGATCATCTACTGGTAATCTGGAAACGCCAACGAGCCTAATCTGCATGTCTTTTGACCTGGAGGAAACCCGATAAGCATGGGCAGAACACGAACACTCCAATGCGAACAGTTCCAACGCAGGAATCGAACCCGGGACAATGCGGTGCCAGATGATAGAACTAAGCCTCCGTGTGACCTACACTGTAAAAAAGAAATTTTAAATTTTACGGTAAAAAAAAAAAAAAACGGCAGCTGTGGTTGCCAGAATTTTACCGTAAAAAATAAGTTATTGCACTGTACAAAAATAACCGTAAAATTTTACGGTAAAGAATAAAGAAACGGCAGCTGTGGTTTCCATAAAAAAAAAAAAAAGGTAGCAACATTTTTGGTTGTACAGGATTACACTCATTATACTGTATATTCCTATGGATTTTATTTTCTAGCCTGGCCAGCAATCGAACCCAGACCCTGGTGGTGCAAAGCTAACCACTACACTACTGTGTTTGCTCCCCCGCACGACTTGCACTCCAACAACGACAACATTTGTATAGCAAGCGCAGCAGTGTAGTGGTGGTCGCCCTGCACCGCCAGGGTTCGATTCCCAGCCAATTGAAATCAGTAAAATGAGTGTGATTCCGTACAACCTAAAAACATGGCTGCCGTATTTTTTACGGTAAACTTCTGGCAATCACAGCTGCCGTATTTTTACCGTAAAATTGACGTTTATTTCTTACAGTGTACGACTAAATTAGGAGATAAATCAGAAAAAAACTTGAAAATAATGAATTATCTCCATATTAACTAAAATCCTACATTGTTTTACTCATTTAACATTAGTAATCTCTTGCCAGTTGAAAGCTTCCGACTCGCTTTCTGTCAAGGCAAAAGGTTTTAGTTCACTGATGTGAAATAAAATCATATGTACAAGTATATACCGAATATCGTTTATTATGAATGACGGCAAAAGAAAATAGTGAAACTTCACTTTTTAAGGCTTTTATTATGTTTTACAAAACTATTGTAAAAAGTAAATTACTAAGTGTTGAAAATACTGCTTTGCACTCCTCTGTTCATCCTGTGTGACCAAATCCATCCTGGTAGAAACTTAGTGGGGTTGGAGGATGATCTGCTTCTTGTCTTTTTTGCTTAAGAAACGTTGCACACTTTTGTTTGAAAATCTGTTTCCTAGTATAAGAAGTAATAAAATAAATAGAGTAAACCTTTCTGTTTCCCTTCCAGGCAGAGAACGGCTATTTGGGGCTGGCAAAACGGTATTAGAAGCGCTATATACCTGTACAGTATACTTGTACATACTTGCTCAGACGATACAGCTGGTTCGATTATTGCCAGCTATGCTAAATGATAGGTACCCAGATGGATGCTAATCCACGATCCACGACACAGCTGCGCTTCATGTAGTCAAAAAACGTCAGGTTACCTTCCAATAATTCCGTTTCATGTCAAGCCAGGCGTTTATCCATGTCGCTTTCACGTTCTGGTGAAGTTTGAAGTTTGAAATTGGGATGAAGTCTTGCTTGGGTCCAGCCTCCTCAGCAGGGGTTATAATTAGGTTCCCTTCAAGTTCCACTCGCTTGTCCAAGTGGAAGAAATGGTGAAATGGAGACAATCGTATCGCCATCGATACCCAATTATAGGCCTGGAACACGTACTTAGAAAGTCTCGCTCTCGTGTCAGAATCATGGTTTTTTTGGGTTTCGGAAAAATTGCTGGAACAAGTGGGGGTCAATATGGGAAGTGTGTGAGCGATGACTCAGACAGTGTGAGATCTTCAGTGGAGTTGTTGTGAACTCGTGGTGCAGTATCGCGTCAGAGTCACAACTTCTACAGAGTCCATCTACATCACAGTGGCTTGTTCGTCGAGCTTATTTAGGAAATTCTCTTTCCCTTCCTCTTTATTAAATATTAATAAATCGCATGCTGCTTTCAGGTTTGCAGGTGTTTGCACCTCTAGTCCCATCACAGGCCGGTCACAGACACGTTCCTAAATGGCTGTACGCAGCATCATCATGAACTTTTATGTTTTTCTGTGAGCGTGCGAGGTGTTGGAACTGCATCGGAAACGGGTACGTCAGGCCGAGCTCATGAGTTAAGTACTAGAACCCCGGATCAGACTGTGACGCTTCTACACTGATGGCGAATACGACAGGCAGAAGTAAGACCGGCCAAAACATTGGAGCAGCATGAGGAGCGGCAGCGAGTTGACTGCACACTCTACAAGTATTCGCAGATGATGGAAGCACGCTTGCGTCAGGATCTGCTTATGGACAGAGCAGCGGGTACCCTCTAGTGTATATATATATATATATTAATTGATAATTATACATACACATACAGTACAGACCAAAAGTTCGGACACACCTTCTCATTCAAAGAGGTTGAATTTGTATTATGGCAAGAAAAAAGCAGCTAAGTGAAGAAAAACGGAAGAAAAGCGGCCATCATTACTTTAAGAAATGAAGGTCAGTCGGTCGGAAAAATTGGGAAAACTTTGAAAGTGCAGTCGCAAAACCCATCAAGCGCTACAAAGAAACTGGCTCACATGCGGACCGCCCCAGGAAAGGAAGACCGAGAGTCGCCTCTGCTGCGGAGGAGAAGTTCATCCGAGTCACCGGCCTCAGAAATGGCAGGTTAACAGCAGCTCAGATCAGAGAGCAGGTCAATGCCACACAGAGTTCTAGCAGCAGACACGTCTCTAGAACAACTGTTAAGAGGAGACTGTGTGAATCAGGCCTTCATGCTAGAAGATCTGCTAGGAAACCACTGCTGAGGACAGGCAACAAGCAGAAGAGACGCATTTGGGCTAAAGAACACGAGAAAGAACACAAGAAAGAAAACTCGCTGAATGAGAAGGGGTGTCCAAACTTTTGCTCTGTACTGTATATCCACTATATATGACTTTAATGAACTCGGACTTTAAGGATGTGTCAGGATGATGTTGATGGAATTGGGTTCGATTCCATACAAACTATGTTATAGACATCAATGCTCACCATGCTCCTTCACATTCTCAGGCAAGTTATTAGGAATTTGAATTTGCGGAAATTTTTAGACATCAACAGTATTTTTATTCTGCATATACGAAGTAAAAACGACTGTATTAATTGATAACAA
Source organism: Clarias magur (assembly GCA_013621035.1). Lineage (NCBI taxonomy): Eukaryota > Metazoa > Chordata > Actinopteri > Siluriformes > Clariidae > Clarias > Clarias magur. The sequence goes on along the minus strand of QNUK01000127.1, from coordinate 1,611,443 downwards.
ATCACAAGATGCAGTGAAAAATGCGTGAAAAATCTTGGTAAGAGCCTGCAATAACAATAATACAATTAATAACTATTATTATTATTATTATTATTATTATTATTATTAGTTTGTGTAGGAGTGAATACAAAAATATTTGCATACCATCAATGCATGGACTATGAAAATGAACATCCATAAGAATTAAAACGATTTGAGAATCTTGTTCTATTTTATACACCACAACTGAAAGGAATCTGTAGACATACGACTTCGGACACTCTTTTAGATTCTCTGTGTGGTTTTTCCGAGGCCCGGAGCTGTAAATCGTGCGATTCCGGGTGGCGCTGGTCTCCTGCAGTCGTCCTGTAGGTGTTCTTTAATATCACTGGAAGTGACATGCCTTGACAGTTAGCATTTGCACATCAATAAGAGAACGCGGCGCTTTGACCCAATTACGGCGGTGGAGAGGAGCGAGGCTGAGCTCGCCGTGATCCGCTCTGCCTGCCGGGGTCACGCACAGCCGACACACTTCACACACGTGCTTCAGTTCTTCTCTCACACACTCGAGGTTAGCTAGTGGTCAAGGCAAAGAGAGAGAGAGAGAGAGAGAGAGAAAGAGAAATAGAGCAAGAGAGATGCCTTTGTCTTGGTGCTCCTGTCACCAACCCAATACACATCCGTAGATGTGTTCATACTCGGTCACTGCAGCTGCCACACACACACACGCACACGCACACGCGCATGCACGCACGCACAGTGGCCCGCCAATCAGCCTGATCTCGCTCTCCTTCACCTCGGAGCTGAGCAGAGGAACACTTCTCCATGCCTTGTTAGATCTATCATCCCTTTAATTAATAGTGTTTTTACGCCAGCGTCTGAACTGTGTCATTTCCATTATTGGAAAACCCAACGCGATTAATGAATAATTTTCATTTTTGATCCATTATATCATGCCGGTTGATCTCTTTTCCGCCCGGCTGAGTGATAGCGTCATTTTCTGCCCCTCGATCAAATTTAATTTGGCCCCCTATTATATTACAGTGTTGCGACTCAAGTGTCAATTTTTGCCAGGCAATTAGAAACTAGAACCTGTGAAGCTGAGTTTGATAGGCATTGTAATTGGATTGTGTCAGCGATCGCTTAAAACGCTTATAGGTCTGTTCTCTCTCTCTCTCTCTCTCTCTCTCACACTCTCCCTCGTTTTTTTTCTTCTTTCCTTTCCTTTCTCTCATCTTGCAGAAGTAGTGCCGCCTATATGCATGAACTTTAAAACAAGCTACGTTTGCTTGCGGGAGCTGGAGGAGGAGGAGGAGGAGGAGGAACTCACCTTTGCTCGCGCCTCACCGTTATGATCGCACGCCATATTTTTGTTTCTAAAGCGCTCGGATTTGAGCAACAACTTCACAATGTGCCGCTACAGGAAAATAATCAACGGTGGCAGCGGTGGCGTGATGAACAGTA
>QNUK01000127.1:1545000-1607500 GCA_013621035.1 Clarias magur | reverse complement strand
GAGTTTGCATGTTCTCCCCGTGCCTGATTCCAAATCTATGCAGATTACCAAATTGCCCATAGTGTCTGAATGTTGAGTCCTATGTTGAATACTAAGATCACCATTGGCCTCCACGGTCCCTAGTTGGACTACAAAGGTTCCTAGATGGATCTACTGTATCATAAACAGCTGTTTTATAGGACTGAACCAGACACATGGGCATGGGTGAGACTTGTGTCACCCATGTTCTCCCAATGATCCTGGTTTACTGATATATAATTATGTTATATCAGATGTTATTTAAGTCACCTGGTAGTGCTGTTGATATGCCTAATCGTTGCGTATGTTAAATATGCCACTGTTGAATTCTACATTCTGATTGTCCAGAAGATGTTGAGCCATTTTTCACCACAAGAGCGCAACAGCAAATCACAGATGTGTTTACATGTGTTTACATCGAATTTGTTCGATGAACCGATACGAAGAAACGAAATCTACAAAATACACGGTATTCGTTGTATGGTGAAGCCTATTGACTGTTGAAGGAAGGAGTCTCCAGTGTCAGTGCTTTGTTACAGCCGAAGGTGATGTTTAAAAATCGTAAAGCTCGGCAAAAAAACTCTTCAAGAAAAAAGTAGGGAAGTGATCGCACCTGCGGTAATGCTGGTGATAACAGGAAGGTGATTCCTCAGATTTTTCCACTGACAAAAGTAGGAGCTTGTGTTAAATAAGGACTCGACACCTTCTGACCACGCAGATCTGAGAATTGAGACAAGGGATATGTACAAAGCGCCATTGTTTAATAAGAAAATAAATACAGAATTGAGGAAGAAGAATAAAAGATATAATAGAATTTTTTTCAATTTTTGATAGCAAAGGAAATTTGTTTCATTTGTATGAAAATTTTATTTCAGAAATTAATTGTCTGGTCACCCACAAAAAAAAAAAAAAAAAGATTCATTGCCTAATGCAATATATTTCAACCATGGAAAACATTGCTAACAAAGTGATTGAGGAAGTGACTTTATAGAGAAAAGCTAGCCATAACGAAGTTGCTTTTCAGATGTTCTTTTTAATCCGTTTATATATAGGTTTAAAGGTGTACTGTTTTGTTAAAGAATAGAATCGTGGGAAAATCACTGTGATATGAGGAATAAAATTCTTTACAGCATGTTGATGTAAAATTTTGAAAATTTTGTGGCTGGTAACAGTATTTAATTTAATCAGTATTCACTTCTTCATAGTTGCCCTTCTTTTTAATTCAATTGTAATCGTAAGGTCGTCCTGGAGAACTGTTACTTAATAATAAAAATGATTTTAAAAAGGCATAAAGCAACACATGTCAATCATGGAAAAACATTGTTTTAATAATAATAATAAATAATAATAATAATAATAATAATAATAATTGCACTTGTTTTGTTCAAATTTTCCTTTCTTCCTAAAGTTCAGAACAAGTTCCTTTAAAACTCTAGAACTCGACTTTGTGATCACAAAAAAACCTCTAAGATTAAGACTAGCTGTAAGTCTAATCTAGAACTGGCCTAGAAACATCTCTACATTTTTACTTTTATTTAAAAATGCCAGGAACCACGGATACTCATGAATATTAAACAACATGCATATTAGAAACGCCCACATGTCCTTCCGCCATCCTAAATATCCCGCTAGCTAGTTAGCCGTTTACCCTTTAGCACTGACATTTGCTTGCTAGATGTGGTTTTAATGTACGTAATGATACGATACTCTGACAAGTCGCGTAATAATTCTCACTGGTTCGGTCATTTCACATCACAATCATATTTATACTGAAGTAAACTAAAAAAAAGGAAGTAATTTAGGGCTTTATCTATTTAATCACAGCACGAGTCAACAGATATACCAACATATGTTCCTTGGCAAATTTATTAGCAACATGTAGGTTCCTCCAAGTATCCATGTGGCGGCAGAGCAATGCACGAAACTACACAGATAGAAGTCAAGGAACTCAGTTAATGTTCATGTCAATCATCAAAAAGGTGGAAAAAAAAATGGTGACGGCAGTAAGTTTCACTGCCTGAGAATTTCCGAAAACTGCTGATCTCGTGGGATTTTCACATTCAACAAATTACACCCAATATTGCCAAATAAGAAAAAAAAAAATTAATGAATTAATTAAATAAATAAATAAATCCAGCACGATTTTAGCTCTGCATCCAGAAACGCCTTGGTGATGCGAGAGGTCCGAGTCAAACTGCCAGGCTAGGCTTCAGAAACTCAAATAACTCTTTAGACTTTCACTTTGTTCAGGAGGAAAGTATCTCAGCACGCGCGACAGCTTCAAGTGTTGAACCCTGCCGTGAGCGTTTCCCGATGACCACGCCCTCTCGGGCATTCAGGTGCTCCTAATGAAGTGGCCAGTGAGTGCATGATAGCAAACACGCTATGCGATAATGCTAAAGGAAACATTCAATATGTGGAAAAGCTTTGTACAGTAGATCAGTCTGCTCGTATTTGTTGTAGTGTCAGTAATTAATAGACGTTCACTTCGATAATTAAACGCCTGGTTGCTTTGCTACAGCGCCGCGGCGCTGTTATGTCGTAAGTGTTGACATTTAAACCCGCAGACGCCGTGCACATGCATTATGTCTGTACGGTGCGTGGTGTACGTTTCCCGCACTGATGTAGCGCTTTCTCTCTCTCTCGCACACACACACACACACACACACACACACACACACAGGCACACACATGCATGCGCACACAAACTGCTCAGGGCTATCAGTGAGACATAAGCTTCCTGCCTTCCTGTATGCACCTATTTTGTGCCAGTGGAGGGCAGAATTACATTTCTAAAATTCAACCGGGCAAACTCGATTAAAATGCAGAGGGAACGGCTCTCGTGATGCCGCCGGCGATACCGTGGCGCGGCTGTTCCACTTTTCCTAACGGGCACGCCGCCGTAACAGGCAATAATTCCAATCAGTCAGATTAAAATATTCACCAAGGGCATGTTGATGAGCCTGACGACTCAAACTGTCCAAGGTTCAATCACTGGGACGCTTAAAAAAAAAATCCCCCTTTGTCGCTTTAATTGTACTTTTTTTTTGTTGTTGTTTTTTTTAAGGACCCTTCTGGCAAACAAGGTTGCGTCCCTTAATTGTGAACGAGTACGAGAAAAGTTTGCTAACACCGCGGACGTCTGAGGCCCGGCGCGGAAACCCGATCGCTGGATGGCACATGAAGTCCGGGCTGAGATCGGTTTGAATCCAAGGTGCGCCACGAACACCTTTAATGATCCCCCAGAAAGACGAAACGCCCGTGAGGTTCATCCAGCAAGGCTTATTTTTATTTATGTATTTATTCATTTGCTTGAAAGAGACATCCGGGCCTCGTGTTCACTCCTGACCCGCTTCCGCTTAAGAGCCGCGCCGCATTATTTCACGCCCCGCACCGACGTTTTTTTCACCCGAATTAGGATTCGAAAGATTGAAATCCCAGCTCTCGGATTGCCTCCTGCTCCAGTCTGTAGGAAGCGATGTACATATATACGCTCACCGCTCGCTTGTGACATCACTGTAGCGTTTTCCCAGGCCGGATGTTTATTAGGTGACCTGAAAAACAAATCGTGGTGCAGCAGATTGTGGTGGTGGTTGCATGATAATAAATAGAATATGCCAATCAAATTAAGGGTTTATATATATACTTATGTGTGTGTGTGTGTTGGTGTGTCAGCGTGGACAGTGTGGCAGAAAAGCGGAGCTGAGCATGGACGCGAGAATGAGCTCATTTTGTAGCGGAACATTTAAATCCGAACAAGAAAAAAAAAAAAAAAAAACCCAACAACAGTTTTTTCATTTTAAAATCAACATTTCTTTTTGATTTATGCGCCAGGCCTGCGTGGATACTGTACCTCGTGCAGTCTAAACAACTACTTGACTAGAACAAAGCGGCAAAAATTGACAGATTGAAGAACGCTAATGCGACCATAGTTGATTTCTCTTATAACATCCTGTAGAATATTAGTCCGAGTTATTTAGATGTTGTCGGATCTGGAACCTGGGTTCTGTCAAAAGCAATATTCGGATACCGCCGCAGGGCGTTATAACCGCCCCACGTTCTGAGAGGGGAATTTAATATACGCCGGGAAAGGGTGGAATCTTTTTTTTTTTTTTTTGCAAGCCTGCAAGTGTGTCCGCTGAGTGTAATATTTATCTATCCCGTCTGTCCGTCTGTCTCCGGGTTTATCCGTCTGTGTCCACAAATTCAGTTACGACCAAATTGCGTTTGTCAAACGCTCGACGCGAGGACAATTTCGAAAGATCAGTCATACTTCAACAACAGAAGGCGCTTGATGTTTTTTTTTTTTTTTTTTTTGAGTGTGTGAGAAAGAGTTTGGATAAAAATAGAGCTGATAAGTGAGAGATAAACTTCGCGTAATAAAGGTAAGACAGATTGATCGAGTCTCGTGAGTTCACGTCACGTCACATTCGCTCGCTCTGATATTACAGTACAGTAAATACACTAACGTCACATAGTCTCTTTGCTCCATTTTTTGTGTGCGTGTGTGTGTGTGTGCACATTCACAAGCAGTGTTGCCGTCCTGGTGTGACGATGGAATGATGCATGGGCTAGCGGCGTGAACGAGATCGTCCGGGCGATGACTGATCTAGCGTTAGCTTGCATAAGGCTCGAGCTAACTTCACGGGTCAGAGGGATGATCAGCTGTTGAACGGTGAAAGATGGATGAACGATGGATGCGACGCTCTGAAAGGAGCAGCACGTTTGACATCTCCTTTCATCTACAGTAGGATCTTTTAGAAAAAAGAGAAAAAAAAATCTGTTTGCAGTTTCTAGATATTCATAAAGTGACTTAAGGTCATAATTTTATAAATTACAACGTTCAGTTCCAAATTAAGTTAATAAGTTACAAGTTTGTAATTATTTAGTATATATATATATATACAGATTGTTATAACTACTCGAACGTTATTACATTACACGGTATAAATTCAAATAATATTATTATAAGTGTTTCTAATAATAGTATTATTTTATATAAAGGGTTATATCACATTATATATTTATTTTACTAGAACATCCTGCTTAATCATAGAACATTACTTTGTATTCAGATTTCTTTTCTTTCCTTTAATGAAAATAATAATACTAGGAACAAAATAACTTTTCTTCTTCTTCTTCTTCTTCTTCTTCTTCAATACTTTTTTGTTAAAAATATCTCACTTATATAAATAAACATATATTTTTTTAAGAATCCTGAAACTGGAGACTCCTTCCATACAGTGAAGATTGATCTACAGCTACAACCACAAGACTTAATCTGAAGACTGAATACAAGTTGTTGTTTCCATGGAAACTTTATCATACTGGAACCAAGCTGTACAAACTTGTGGCCGATCAGAAAGAAGAATTGAACAGCATCGTATCTGTTACTAACACACATACACAGTACAGCGCTTTGAGGTAGATGATGAAGAACTCAGGCCAGGACTCGGAGAGAGACTGTGAGATAATCTGTTATGAATGCTTGCAACGAGTGTAAACAGGACTATATGAGTCGGAATGTTTAATGCTCCATACGTACAGACTTTATAGGCAGTGTTTACCGAAAGCTATTTTTTATTTTATTTTTTTAAGACCTTTCCTTGAGGCGCTAAAGCTTGCGGTGGGAGGAGGCGCGTCGGGCAAAGTTTTCCAAGCGGAGTGTATTCAGCAGGGAGCCGTCCTTTCGCGAGTGACACCTCCCGCTTAACAGAGAGAGAGCTTTTGGTGCTTCGGAGTGCTTGATATCCAGCGATATTCTGCAATCTCTGGCACATTTGAGTGCGGATGCAGGGAAGAACGGAGATAGAGGAGAGGAAAGAGGAGGAGGAGGTCGTTCCCTAGAGAGAGCCCACTTCCCCCTTGTTTATGGGCCGGTCTAATTGGGACAGTGTTGTCAGACGGCATGATGTGACTTCTGAGGCGCACGCGCATGTGTGTGTGTGTGTGTGTGTAAATGTGTGTGTAGAGAGAGAGAGAGAGAGAGAGTCAGAGTGAGCGCTTGTGCTCTCTCTGCGGCCTGCTCCGTGGCTTCCTCTGCAGCTTCCTGCCGGGCGATCTGGGTTGCCTACACTCGTTCGTCCGCCTCCGTCTGCTTGGCTGTGTCTGCGTGTATTTGTATATATATATATATATATATATATATATATATATATATATATATATATATATACTGTATGTGTGTGTGTGTGTGTGTGGTGTAGCCACCTGCAGCATCCTCCTCACACCCTCTTCCTCCTTTCCTCTCCTACACTCGCCTCCTCTCTCACTCCTTCAGCTCCGGCTGGGGACGAGTGGGTGAGAAAGCGACCGAAGCTTTACCTGCCATTTACCGGTATTTATAGAACGAGCTTCTCCACTTCCTGCTTCGGGGAGGATGCTCGCAGCGCTTCGCACCGATCTTTATCTCGTCCGTTTCGTGTGGTGACACAGATATATCCGTGCAAAGCCTGCGCAGTTTGAGACAAAACACGCAGACACTTACACTCAGGCTTCGTTCGGCGTCAAAGGAAAGAGGTCACGGCTCCTTGGGCCTGTTGATCTCGTTACATAAGAGCGTTTAACGATGCGGCGTCAGCCTCTCACGAGCCTCGAAGCAGATTTAATACAATTTACACTCATGCTGTTTGGAAGCATTTTGTTCCTGCTAAGTGTTCCGTACTACTTACTACTGTGAAATGTTTGACGCAAATGAAATTAATATTATATCATGGTTAAGATTCTATCGCGAAACCAAACCAATTTGGTTTTAATTCAATGTAGTTCAAGTCAATTAAATTTTATATAGACTGTATATATATATATATATATATATATATATATATATATATATATATATATATATATATTTTTTTTTTTATTTCAATTAGGATTACTAAGAATAACATAAACTGTATAATAAATGCATACAAGCATGTTTACAATACTGAAGAGTCCACGAACGTGGTATTAAGATGGAACCAGAACATCGCGCGGGTTGTGATACACATTAAGGAGACGCATGGTTAAAATAGATTTTTAATGACATTTTAATCTTCTTACAGTCGATAGGTGTGTAACGATTCTTTGCTCAAATCTATGTGCAGTTCAAAATACAGTGTGACTGCTTTTATGTTGACAGCTGATTAAATATTAAGAAATGTGCATAATAAAATGCTGTATACTGTATTTATAGTCTTTATTATGGTGGGACGCGAAACATTTTTCTCCATGTCTTTCTTTCTTTCTTTCTTTCTTTCTTTCTTTCTTTCTTTCTGTGAAATTGTTCACCCTCTTCTGTTCAACTTCTCTATTCTTTATTTAGAAAAACGAAAAAAAAAAAAAAAAAGTTATGTGATTAAAGTATTGGCACCCCCAACGAATGGGCTTCATAGGTCTGTAAAATTAGGATGGTACTGTAACAGTCTCATATTCTTTTCCCCTTTCTATAATATTAAGTATGTCTTCAGGAACTTTCCCGCACCTTAAACATTCTTCATAGGACAATACAGACAATGCTGACTTACACTGATGCCATTTAAGTTAAGGCTGAATATAAACAGATATTACATTGTGTTAAATTTCATAAACATTTTTTTTTTTTAAAGTTGTTTCCATTTGATGCAGGCTAAAACATAACTACCTTGCCATACAGCTCCAAATGAATATGCTGCTGTCTGATTTTCAGCAGCAGCACATCATAAATACATCCTGACGTCTTTGTGCCTTTACATTTTCTTTACTCTATGCTTGCGCTAAACTCTCACAGGGGGGACTCCCGAGTGGAAGAAAGTAGGAAATGAAAACACGGTGAGAGTTCCATATGAATAAAGGGAAAGACGTGTCCACCGTGGAGGGAACGGCGTAGAAATTACCGTCCTGTAAACGAAGCCGAGAGACGGCCGGATGCGAAGAACAGCACGCGCTCAAGACAAAAGTCCCAAATTATTCGCATCTAAGCAGTCGGGAGATTCCTATCGTCTCTGTCTGTCTGTCTTTAGCATCAAACATCTCTCTCGCTCTCTCTCTTTCCGTACTGATACAAACAAATAACACACACTTCAGCATGGGCTTTGGCTTTGTTTGTGTGAAGTCGAAACCTTATCAAAGTCCCAGTTGCTTTAAATAATTTATCACATGTGGAGGTCTTAAAGCGAACCGCTAATTTTCTTTCGGAATTGATTTTCTAATTCGATTTTGGATAACAAAACAATCACAGCCGGTTCTGGAATTTATTTATAAGTCAATATTGTGTGTGTTGAAAGATATAAATATGAATATATTTACTAGAGTATACCATAATAATAATAATAATAATAATAATAATAATAATAATCAGTAGGGGAAGGTGAGTTTTATATTATTCTTTTGTTATTTTGCTAAATGAACTGAGTGAAGTCCATCAGTGTTAAAATGACTGTTTAACAGTAATTCATATTCGGTTGAAAAAAGGTAATTTTAGTAGATTTAGAGTTGCAGGCTCGGAGGCCACTGCAGTCATTCAGTGAGTCGAACGCCTGATCCATGAAAAAAATCGACAGATAATTTGTCGCCAACCTGCGGAAGAGATGCATCTGTTCATGGAAACTGTACACACACAATTATTTACTAAACACAACTTGCAGGAAGTTATTGCTACATCCAATATCCAATCCCCCGCCCCATATCACCCCCCGCCCTCCTCCCCCCACCCCCACCATGCTTGGTAAAGCAATTAGAGGAGTTCCTGGGAGGCCAGAATTTCAGACATGAAGCAGGCAGTCCAATCATGACCGACTTTCTACCTGATGGTGTCCAAGCATTAGAGAAACACTGGGATAAGTGGATTAGTGTAGCAGGGGATTATATAGAGAAATAAAGGGAGGTTCCGTTATTCAGTACAATTAAAAGTCCTTGTTGGACTTGAACCCCCCCGTAGAACTCTACAACAGATCAGACGGAGCTGCAAGTAAATCGGTACACATCATCCAAATAAAGCTCAGAGCACTTTGCTATTCTATCAAAACAGTTTTAGATACATTTTCAAAACACTATTTACAAGATCATTATCAAACGAACCCTTAAAGTCGACCTACCGCAGTTAAATAAAGTAAAGTAAAATTCACTTTCATGTCCGGTTTAGATGATCAAATAAGTCTATGATGTAGGTGTCCAAACACAAAATGTTAGGAAACCATCCCCGGCCTTTTGTCGTTTTCCCATTTTTGTATTGCCCACAAGAGTTTTTCCCCATATTGTGACCTCATACTGTATAAGATGAGCCCCTCCCCCAGCTTGTTGCTGTTCTCTGGACACTGAAACAGTGCACCAGGAGAAGAAGTGAAATCAACAAAGATGGATTTATGAGAGAAATTAGTTATCTGAGAGGTTTTTCAACTGGAGCATTAACACATACTTTGGAGGAGCTTTGAGGGATGTTAAAGAAACCGTAAAATACAGGACCTTTAAACGACCTTAAAATAAATAAATAAATAAATAAACTTAATTGAGGTGTGTGGAATTTTAAAAAATCCAATACTGATCTTTATTTATTTATTTTTTTCTCATTTAAAATATTAACTTTTAAACTTTTGGTAGAAAATGTCATACCGTGGATGTTATTTAAGGGTTGTAGAAGCAGGGTTTCTAGGTAGAACCGACAGCAACTGGATGGTGTTCAAATTAACTTTGGAGAAGTTTAAAAATGTAAATAACTTACACACAAGATATATTGAAGCAATTCGTTTAAGTTTATGTACGTAAGCAGTGAATTAAATTACTTTTTAACAACATATTTTATGAGATTTAAATTAAAAACCTGTTTCGCTGTAAGCTACGAATCTCTATTTAAACAATGAACCCATAAAGAACAAAGAACCTTTAATATACCTAAGTACGTGTATGGAAAAGAAAAACTAAATTATGGAGATTTTTTAAATATTGTCAAATAATTTGGTCTTATTATTTTCGATATTGGTATTTCAATCCAAATTTCACCTAAAGCGTTTTGGTACTTTGCATCCTCGCTTGTCTTTAAGGTGTTCTCTCAGAGCTGATATTTTGAGGTTCTTAATGGGTTCAACCAAGGAGACCTTCTCCTTGGGTTGAGTCCGGGTTAAGTTTCCCAAAAGGCAGCAATGCTTTTGGAAGCTTAAAATATTCCCTTAGATGGATAAACAAAGAGTACGTAAGGGGTCAGAATTTTGCAAGAGAGTATTTCATGCAGATCAAACAACTTTGCTTTCAAGTTCATTTATACGATTGAACTAATTTGCATACACTTTTGGTAACATACAGTATGATGTGTATTGAGGGTACAGTATACTCCGGAAAATCTCACAATCTCTGACTTGTCTTCTTACTCATGCATCTTTTCAGCTGCTCTAAAACCTATGAAATTTTAAAGCAAAAAAAAAAAAAAAAAAAAATCACACCTGAGTGATACAGTATTACTATAAACTATTATTCAGCCCTGACATTTGCATCTATATTTTATATTGTAACTTTTTCTTTGCCATAAACCCTTATTCAAAACTTTAACAATCCTTAAGAACTGCAGATTCAGTCATGCATGAGTAATTATTGATGCAAAGATCGTTGTACCACACATCACTGACAGTTATCTCACCAGAAAAAAAAAAGAAAAAAAAAAAAAACCTCAGAGGAATCGTTTTGTGACAGTCGAATCTAAAACTGTGTTTGATGTCAAAAGCAATTTATTTCCCCAAATGGGTGTTTAGAAAGGCAGAATGAAGCTGCACTTCTGATTAACTGTCCACGTGGCATCAAATAATAAAGTAGAATCGGTTTTGCTCAGGATGAACAGCATGTCTGGGATTTCTCTGATTCTCACGTGATCCTTGACAGTCATTGCTCCTGTCGGTGTGATTTATGCCGAACCAAAATCTCCAAATGGTGTATGTTTTAAATAAAAATTCAAATATTAAACAAATTTCACATGATACAGCAGTTCAGTTGAATAACTATAAATCTATGCATTTCAATGTTATGCCCCAACCACCCCCTCCTGCAACCCCCCCCCCCCCCCCCCCCCCTCCCCTCAATTGAAGGTCAAGGCAGAGTTTCTTAAAACATTGCACAGTTAACATCATCATGGTCCTTTCTAATATTGATCTTTGTGCTATAATACTTTTACGATACTCCAGTTAGGTTCCCTCATTAAATGCTAAACAATCGTGTATCCTCATCAAAGCCCGGTTTCCTGTCTCATGGTCTTCCAAGTAAAGAAGTGTTCTATATCTCAATTTGATGGCAATGTGACTTTGTTGCTTCACGTCCTGTTACTGGTGTGTTTGTGAATGTGCGCACCTAGACTTAGTTTACCTTTGGAATAGTTTGCCTTTTTCTTCACTCTTTTTTACCAACTTTTTTATTTGTCCTTTTCCATGTACATCTGGCGCTTGAATCATACCTGGCCTTTTGTTCTGAATATGACTGTAAACTTCTCTCCATGTTTATTAACTTTCGCCAACTGTCATTAATTTTTTGTTTGTTTGTTTGTTTGTTTGTTTGTTTGTTTACCCTGAATAAAGAACACAAGGTTTAGAGACTGCATCATCAGCCTTTAAATAATAATAATAAAAAAATAAATGTGGCAAATTTTTTAAAGCTGAATCATAATTAGCATATATCATCAAGTTAATTAATAATATTAACAGCAATAATGCCATGTAGGTTTTTTCTGATCAGTAGATATTTAGTGTGAAGTTTTTTTTTTTTTTTTTTTTTTTTGATTAAGAAAAGAAACTACATGGAATGGCTACAAGTTTTTTCATTTTAATGATGATGATAATGACAAATTTTTAATCCAATGCGCATGGAAAAAGATCAGTTATAAATATTTCTACAAATGGACAGTTTAAAGGTTTTCACTATCATGGAGTTTTCAAAGATGGGAAAACAAGTTTGTTTGTCATGTTTTTCTTTCTTTTTTTTTTTTTTTCAGGAAAAAAAATTGCAAGTTAGTCCAATAATTTGGATAGCCCAGCAGGAATAATTCTTGTTAGTGATCGAATATGATGAAATTTCTGACATGTTTATGTGAAAATATTTCATTATTAATTATTTGTTAGATGTAATTTACAGCACAGAAATTATATATATATTAATGCTGGGGCTTGAACCCATGACCTTTTGATCAATAATCCATATCCTTACCCGTTTAAACCTAAAACACTAAGGATTGTTGTTTAATAGTGTTTATGAAAGACTTGTGCGAAAGCACATTTGCCTTATTTGTAAGTGGTAAAATGAAATGTTTTTAATAAATGTCTCCACAGATATAGATAGTTTTGTCAGTTTACACACGGTAGCGACATCGTTTTGGCCTCTAAAATGGAAAAAAAAAAAAGTATCTTCTTATTCTTCACGCAAACTGCAGAAAAGAAAAGAGACCACAGACACCTATCTCCTTTTAGCTGAGGTCAAGCTTAAGGTTGGTTTTGTACAACTATGTAACATGGTAGTAATGAGCTTCATTAGTAATTATAATCGTGGACGTTCCTTACAAGTATACTAAAGCAAAAGTGTGTGTGAAATAAAGTTTTTATAAAGATTTATAAGCAAATATCAGTCATCTTTTACAGGTATTCTGATCTGTAATTAGAGAAAATTAAAAAAACGTCTTAGTCTGAGCCTTAGCACGTATTTCCACAGGTCTGTGTGGACATTTTAAGCTGTGCGCAGTTTGGCATCGGGTTTTTGTGTGTTATATGAGGCGTGATGCTGTGCATGTGTTAATGACACACAGGTCAGCGAGTGCGTAATGCAGACGCCCACCAAATACTTCAATCTGTCAGCTTTCTCTCCACGCCGCAAAAACAAGATAAAAATAAAAGCAAGTCTCCTACCTTCGGCTCTCCTGTGCCAGCTTTCTCCAATAATACTTTCCCCGATGCGCGCTCGGCTTCACGGCCACATCCATCAGAAACAGTGTGCAGTAAATGCAAGCCTCTGTTTGGGAAATAAGCGACTTCAGTTTTCCAGTTTTATCCACCATCTGTGTACATGAAGCAAAACTGCATATAGACGAGACAGACTGCAAAACAGGCAAATATTTGTAGCATTATTTAGCTTCAGAAATCCGGTCTAAGTTGGAATATCACTTACAGATTTGGCTTGATATTTTGAGAGCTTTTTAATACCAAAAAGGTTACAATGTCATAAATAAATGAAAGTCTTAACTTGACTAATCAAATGGGTACACATCTCCACTGTAGGATGAACCATTAAGCATCCAGAAATTAACCAGACGTTTATATGAAACCTCTTCAACTGGCAATTCAGTAAATTCAGTAATACATACTCAGAAATGTTTAGAACGCTAGCCAGCTACATAAGTTAACATACATTTATACGTTTTTTGAATTGTATCCATTAAAATGTTCATAGTCTCCTTTACTTATACTAGCTACCTAGCTAACACCCACTAACCTGACTGAATTTCTGACATCATTTTAACTTTTCTAAATGGCTTATGGCTAATATTTCATGTTGATGCTTAGAAGGTTAGCTAGAAAAAGAAAAAAAAAAACTATGCTATCCTGACACAATTCTTTTTGAGAAGCTAAGCTAACCCGACACTATTCACAATGCTTTATAAGCGTCAGCTTGGTAAACCACTAATTGATTATTACAGCAGGCTAAGCTAATCAGAAGAAAAGTCATATATATGGATAAAGATTTATAGTAGTTAGTGCTAAAGCTAGCTAGTTAACAATATTAACAAGAAGATAATTTTAACAAGAACAATAAGATGCTACATAATGCTTAAGGGAAAAAAAAAAAATATATATATATATATATATATATATATATATATATATATTTACCTCAGTATTTACCTCCAAAATTGTACAACACATAATTTTGTATATATAGTTTCTACCCATAATGTTTTTTTATAACACTACCAAGCTACATAGCACAAGCTAATCTTTCAAACTGGAAAATATTATCCAGATATAAAGCTAGAAACTTGGTTTAGAGTTTAAAACCATCAGGATTGTACTTATAGGGGTACACACGTGGACAAAATTGTTGGTACCCTTCGGTCAATGAAAGAAAAACTCACAATGGTCACAGAAATAACTTTCATCTGACAAAAGTAATAATAAATAAGAATTCTATGAATGTTAACCAATGAAAGTCAGACATTGCTTTTCAACCATGCTTCAACGGAATCATTTAAAAAAAATGAACTCATGGAACAGGCCTGGACAAAAATGATGGTACCCCTAACTTAATAGTTTGTTGCACAACCTTTTGAGGCAATCACTGCAATCAAACGATTCCTGTAACGGCCAATGAGACTTCTGCGCCTCTCTGCAGGTATTTTGGCCCACTCCTCATGAGCAAGCTGCTCCAGTTGTTTCCGGTTTGAAGGGTGCCTTTTCCAGACAGCATGTTTCAGCTCCTTCCAAAGATGCTCAATAGGATTGAGGTCAGGGCTCATAGAAGGCCACTTTAGAATAGTCCAATGTTTTCCTCTTAGCCATTCTTGGGTGTTTTTAGCTGTGTGTTTTGGGTCATTGTCCTGTTGCAAGACCCATGACCTGCGACTGAGACCCAGCTTTCTGACACTGGCCAGCACATTTCTCTCTAGAATCCCTTGATAGTCTTGAGATTTCATTGGACCCTGCACAGATTCAAGACACCCTGTGCCAGATGCAGCAAAGCAGCCCCAGAACATAACAGAGCCTCCTCCATGTTTCACAGTAGGGACAGTGTTCTTTTCTTCATATGCTTCATTTTTCCGTCTGTGAACATAGAGCTGATGTGCCTTGGCAAAAAGTTCCATTTTTGTCTCATCTGTCCATAGGACATTCTCCCAGAAGCTTTGTGGCTTGTCAACATGGAGTTTGCCATATTCCAGTCTGGCTTTTTTATTATTTGTTTTCAACAATGGTGTCCTCTTTATTTTCAGTATTTTCTAGGGGTACCATCATTTTTGTCCAGGCCTGTTCCATGAGTTAATTTTTG
Source organism: Clarias magur (assembly GCA_013621035.1). Lineage (NCBI taxonomy): Eukaryota > Metazoa > Chordata > Actinopteri > Siluriformes > Clariidae > Clarias > Clarias magur. The sequence continues at coordinate 1,592,521 of QNUK01000127.1, read as the reverse complement.
AATAATTCTGTTGAAGCATGGTTGAAAAGCAATGTCTGACTTTCATTGGTTAACATTCATAGATTTTTTTTAAATTATTACTTTTGTCAGATTAAAGTTATTTCTGTGACCATTGTGAGTTTTTCTTTCATTGACCGAAGGGTACCAACAATTTTGTCCACGTCTGTATGTTATTCAGCTACAGAAAACAAGTAGTTTATCAGAATGTCTCCGATATTTTTTAAATTATCTTCATAAATGTTAACAAAAATAAGATAAAGTAACCGTATGTTTTACAAAAATCCATCAATCCAAATGCAGTTATGAAGCTGCTTCTCAGCATGAGCTATTTATTTAGTAATCTTTATATTACGAGACAACTTCATAGCACTGTATGTGCTAATCTGACAGAACTAGTATGACATTTTCATTGTACCTGACCTCGTATAATTTTTATTTTTAAGAGGATTTCTAAGAGGAATATTCAAGTCACATAAACTTGTCACATTGCGATTGTAAGCTAACCACCTCCCAGGATTTGGGAAGATTTTTTAAATCATATTTATCTTTTCATGGAAAAAAAAAAAAAAAAAAAAAGATAATCATAGGGGACAAGCATCATAAGATAATTTGACAGGATTTGAGATTATTTTAAGTTATATTCATAATAATTTGGATCTATAATGAGGTAATGTAACAGGATGCTAAGCTATTCTGATATTCTGATATAGAGAATACCACCCACATATACACACTCACATGCTTATTCACACACTATTTGGGAATGCCAATTATGCCTGATCTGCATGTCTTTGGACTGTTGGAGAAAACTGGAGCACCCAGAGGAAACCCACCAAGCACGCAGGGAACATGCAAACTCCATGCACACAGACTCGAGGTGGGAAGTTAAAACACTATGCTGCAATGATAAGATTTATTTCTTCTTACTATTATTTATTTATTTATTTATTTATTTACTTTAACAAATCCTATCTACTGTAGATTGTCCATCAAATCCTAATATTAATAAAAACTAATAGGAAAAAGACGAAACCCTGGCTTAAACACACATAAGGGGTGTTTAAAGATGATGAAGGTGGTCATTAAATGAAATCCTAGCTGACAATCTCTCAGGGCTTGCAATGAAATGACATACAGGTGTTAAGTCATTAATATTCAGAGTAGTTTCATAGTTCTCTCTCTCTCTCTCTCTCTCTCTCTCTCTCTCTCTCTCTCTCCCTCCGAGAGATGGTAGGTGGTTCATCATGAGTCCAGATGTTCATGTGCTGACAGTGATGAAGGACGAGTGGCAAAATCATGGTACACAAATACAAAAACACATCGGTAAACAGTAATAACAACACCTCCTCCTTCACTGTGTGAATAGGAATCAATGTAAGGAAATGACGTGGGGAAAATGCAAATATATATTTATTTATGTTTATGTTTTATCGTCAATCGAATAAACACTGAATGCTGAGTGCTGGAAAAAGAAAAGCTATTCTTTATTTAAACATAAATATAAATTCTGTATGATCAAATGCCAGCGGTGATGAGTTATGAGTGAAAGCGGACTTGCGTCAACAAATTTCTGTATGCAATTACATATGGAATAAAATCGCTGTCAAAAATAATCTAAAAAATAAATAAATAAATAAAAAGCTTTGTGTGTAATTCTGCGTTTTGTCCGAGTTGGACAGCTTACAGATACGATATTTAGTGTGTTTGACACAAAACTTGTTTTTACGTCTCCTCTGTTACACGGACGAATTGCGAAATTACGCCCATGAATGTAGTGTGTTAGACCGCTGTCAAAAATACGCCACTAAGTCCACATGCACAGGCGTTACTATCCGAAGGAGGAGGAATCGATACGGCGCATGCGCCCTGCCGCCGTTTTAATCTCCTAAAATCTCGCCTGCTATAGTTAAAACACCTCTGTAATTTTACTTCTCTTAAACATGTACGAATCTGTGGAAAAAAAGAAAACTTACACGAGACGATAAGAGAGCGCTCGGCTGCTGAGATGCCATTTTGGCGCCGGTGGTTTAAAACGGTGGCCGAATCGATTCCTCTTCCCTCGGATATTAACGCCTGTGCATGTGGACTTGATGGCGTATTTTTGACAGCGGTCTAACACACTACATTCCTAGGCGTAATTTCGCAATTCGTCCGTGTAACAGAGGAGACGTAAAAACGAGTTTTGTGTCTTTAAGCGGTCAGAGTCGTTTATTTCAGAGCTGTGGCCGTAGAGTTTGGAATCCAACTCGGACAAAACACAGAATCACACACAAATCTTTTTTTTTTTTTTTTACGCACGATTATTTTTGACAGTGATTTTATTCCATAATTACACAAACACAAACACGTTTGCAGTTTCACATTTGCATATGCATATATTTATATATGGCTGAAGTTGTTTTATGTCTAATGATGTAATACTAAAAAACGGGTGTGAAGACAGCATGCATACACATTTTAAGGCCCAAGATTTTTCAGGAAAGTGGTATAATCAGTTGTCGAGCACTTAAAGAAAAGTCAAATAGACTTCATGATTCACCTGTGATATTTTACATGTGTTTTAGAACACGCATAAGGGAGAACATTTAGTGGACATGCTTTTATTGGTAGACGTGATTTTGCATTAACGATTATTTATTTATTTGTTTGTTTGTTTGTATGTTTATTCTTTAGCTTTCTGCACATGATTTATTTTTACATGTACTGTAATTTCTTTGGCAGTTTTTTTTATTTTTATTTTTTTTTTACTTGTGATTTCTACACCTAATTTTGTTTTTACAAGTAATTCCTTTACCTAATTATTTTTTACACTTTCAACACCTAATTAATTCTTACATGTGATTCCTACAACTGTTTAGATTTAACATGTGATCCTTACACCACATTAGATTTGATTTCTGTGCCTAATGAAATTTTTCACATACGAGTTTGATTTCTACACCTAATTAGCTTTTGTGTAGTTCCTATATCTAATGATGTTTTATACTTAATTAGCTTATTTTCACATGTGATTTCTACATTTAATTAGTTCATTTTCAAAATGTATTTTCATACCGGTTTTTTAACACCAAATCTATTTATTTATTTATTTATTTATTTTTACATCTAATTCATATAGACTGGCAATGGAAAGTTTTCCAAATTTGATGTTTCACGCTAATCTTAAAAAAGATTAAAATCCTTATCATTCTACACACAATACATCAAAGTAAAAACAGGTGGTTGGAGTGTTTAGTTAACGCATAAAATAAAAAAAAATTATAATAAAGACTGGAATATTTTTAAGTATTCAGAACCTTAGTTATAAAACATGCAATTGAGCTCTGGTGCATCCTACTCCGATCAATGGTCCTTGAGATGCTTTTACAACTTGATTGGAGCCCACCTGTACCTAAATGCAGGTGGTGTTTATTACCCATTTGACATAATTAGCAAAGTCTACATTGGGTCTCCCAGTCGATGTAGTTTGTCAGAATGAAGCATCCATGAGGTTAAGAGAATTATCTGTAAACCTGTGAGATCTACCCAATGACAGGAAACTTCAAAGCACTTTTATAGGTTTCTCTGGATAAGTCTGCCAAATGCCTAAATGTAAATGAGACAAGATTGTGTCAAGACACAAATCTGGGGAAATATACAAGTAAATTTCTGCAGCATTGAAAGTAGTAAAGCACCTCCATCATTCTCAAATGGAAGAGATTTGGGACAACCAAAACTGAGTAAAAAGGGACGAAGGGTCTCGGTCTGAGACAACCAAGAATTCAAGCGTCACTTTAAATGAGATCCAGAGTTCCATGATGGAGATCGGAAGATCTTACAGAAGGGCAATCATCACTACAACACACCACCAATCAGTGGTCTCTATGGTTGAGCAACACAGAAGTTATTCTTCACTGAAGGCAGCCTATTGGAAGTTTCCCAAAAAGCACCTGAAGGACTCTCAGATCATGAAAAACAAAGTCTTCTGGTCTGATCAGACAACAGGCCATCCCTACAGTAAACACGGATGTGGCATCATCTTGCTGTGGAGATGTTTTCTGTAACTAGGACATTAGTCAGAGGAAGTAGAGGGAAATATGGATGTAGAAAAACCTTCTACAGGATGCTCAGGATCTCAAGCTAGGGCGATGGTTTACATTTCAACAAGACCAAAGCTGAAGCACACAAGAAAACACAGGAGTGGCTTCCGAACAACTCTGTGAAAGTCCCCAGTGGACCTGTGTACCGTACCCCAATGCAGCATCTCTGGAGAGACCGGAAACTGGCTGTGCACCAACGCTGCCCATCCAGCCTGGTTGAGCTTAAACCATTCTGCCAAGGAGAATGGAAAAAGAAATCCAAAGGAAAGGTGTGCCAAGCTTGTAGCATCATTTCCAAGCAAACTTGAGCCTTGAATGCTTATGTAAATGGGATATTTATTTATTTATTTATTTATTTATTTATTTATTTTTTAGAAAGGGTCTGAAACTTTGTTGGCACGGTGCCCAGTTTTAATGAGTATTACCCAATTCTTTATTTTTTGGTACCTAATAAATTTTTTATTTGTGTGTGATTTTTTTTTTCCCATAGGACTCATTTATTTTTCTTTTTAAAAAAATAAAAAAATAAAAAGCTAAATCTTTTTAATTCATGAATAATCTCATCATCTTATTGATGATGTAGCCATCCTTGAAAGATATTTGCCTTCAATAGGATTGCGATTGAAGCAGCGATTTAACAACAGACATTAATTTAGCTAAGCTCAGTTTGCTAGCTATAATGGGCTCGCTTTTTTTCACCGCCAAAGTGTAGCCTGCTTAAAACACTCAGATGACTTTTCATGCTAGTTGTGCCGCCATGGTAGGCCAGTTTCAAATGGCATATTTTGGGTCTCAGCTTTTGTCCTGTCATTGTTCAGTTTCAAGTTTTTCCACACAGCTGAAGTCTGCAGCATTTAGGCGTCCCTTTAAAGGCAATTAGAGGTGTGATATTCACTTCAGTGAGCGTGAGGGATGTCAAGCACCCGGTCTGAGAAATAAACCATGTATTTCTACATTGTAATAGAGCAATTAAAAATGTATATTACAAGAATATGTCAGGAAAAGAAAAAGCAAATTTACTGAATTCTTTCATTTAGTTAAAGGAAAAAAAAAAAGCTAAAGATAAACAAATATCTGAATATCATTTTTTTTAATTGAATAACTATACAACCTACAAATGTCAGAATTCTGAATATTTGAGTCCAGTCCAAGTTTATTATTATTATTTTTTTCCTGTGGAAATGTGTGGAAATGCACCTTGTGTTCACTGTTCACATACTGTATGACACAATCAAAGGAGCAAAATGTACTGTATGTTTTTTTTTTTTTTTCATTCACAAAAGCAGGAAAAAAGAGTCGCGCCATGTCCTGAAGCACGAGAGACAGAGCTTGAAATGGACAAGTCTGGCATCTGATAAGAACTTGCTGGTTATTAGAGGATGCTTGAGCAAGAAATATTCATGTTTTCATTTTCCGTTCGTATTCAACACATTTGAACAGAGAATTGTTTGTGTGACATCTTATTAGGCCAAATGCTAATTTATTGAAAACTAGTTTATTAGTCTGTACTAAATTAACTTTTTGTTTTGTGCAAAGCCGTAAAGGATTCTTTGTTGAACAGGGCTTACCCAGCAAGTAAATCCACATAAAAGTATTTTCAGGTTTTTTTTTTTTTTTTTTGGCGCAAAAAGTGCTCCCACATGAGTGAAATATTTTAGGTAAGCTCTAAGTGCCATCAAACTCTCTCTCTCTCTCTCTCTCTCTCTCTCTCTCTTTCTTTTAAACGTCTCAACCAATCTGGTCACAAACGGGACATGAACAAAAAATTGATTTATAAAATAAATAAACTGACGGTTAATTTCATTTCGCTTCCGAGTGATATGGAGAGGATCGAGATCATTTCGACAGAATTTTTTAAATCACTATGATATACACCGCTGCGATGGATTGGATCCCTAACCTCGTGCCCCAAATCTCCCGGTTAGGGCTCCAGGCCATCCGCGACCCTGTATACAGGAAAAAGTGGTAGTGAAGATGAATGAGTGAGTGATGTACATCGATCAGCCATAACATTATGACCACTCATCTAATATTGAGTGGGTTATTATATCTAACATCTAGGCATTTGGCAGACGCCCTTATCCAGAGCGACGTACATTTTTATCTCATTATACATCTGAGCAGTTGGGGTTAAGGCCCTTGCTCAAGGGCCCAACAGGGACAACTTGGTGGTAGTGGGACTTGAACCTGGGACCTTCCGAACCTTAGTCCAATGCCTTAACCACTGAGCTACCCCTGACCGGTCCTCCTTTCGCCACCAGAACGGTAATGCACTGTGTGTTCCGAAACCCTTCTATGGGAACCAGCATTAAGTTTCAGCATTTCAGCGATTTGAGCTACAATAGCGCTTCTTTTGTATCAGACTATACGGACCAGCCTTCGGTCTCCACATGCATCAGAAAGCCTTGGCCATCATGACCCTGTCGCCAGTTTACTGGATTTACCAGGAACATCCCCCAAGAGCTACAGTTTTGGAGTTTTGGAGATGCATCTAAACACCCACACAATATGGCCTTGATCCAGTAGCTGTAGTTACAATAACTCATCCCACCTGAAAGTGAATGGGAAATATTAGACAGCAGGTGAAAATTGTGTCCTTGGAAGACACAACAAATGGGAAAGTGTAAGGATTTGAAACTCCAGAACTGCACCTCTTGTGGGTCGTTCTCGTTCTGTAGTGGTCACTTGGTCATGACAGGGTCATGGGCGCCATTTCTCACTGATGCACATGAGGAGTGAAGGATGGACCATGTACAGTAATCGGATCAAAGAGAAGAGCTACTGCAGCTCAAGTTGCTGAAAAGTTGAATACTGGTTCCCACGGAAAGGTGTCAGAACACACAAACTCATACTGTATATGGCTGTATAACGGTGTATACTGTGTGTATCCTCTCAAGACAGCTAGTCCATGATCTCCTAGTGTTTATTCACATAATGATTCACTTTTTAACAAATGCACAATCTGTTTTCCACTTGTGCCAAATAAACAATTATTAATGCTAGTTCAAAACTGTCACTTAAATTTTTGATTTTGAGAAAAAAAAAAAGTTCTCTATTAGTTATTGTGTTATATATATATATATATTAAAATACCACCGAGCACATGTGACTCATGTCACTTTTCCTGCAGCCGGAATAGAAATAGAATAGAAATAGAAATGTTTACAGAATATTCTTAGGCAAGTAGCCACCACGCTGCCATGCACCTCTGGGGAGACCCGCGAACGTTTAGCTTTGTCATGTGGCTATATTCTCAAAAGACAGCAACGACTGGCTGAATGTCATGTTGCTTCAAATAGAGCACCAAGAAAATCAAATTCAATAACATATCTATCATTGTAATCACTTCTTACCTGTGTTTATATGATTGGTTCTGCAAATTGTTGGGAATGATTTCTGCACAGCAAATAATAATAATAATAAATAATAATAATAATAATAATTAATAATAATAATAATTATTATTATTATTATTAATAATAATAATAATAATAATATTAATTAATAATAACAATAACAACAACAACAACAATAATAATAATAATAATAATAATAATAAAACACACAATTAAGAATTCAAGAAATAAACAGATTTTTGACTAGATTCTTGATACATTCTTCTTGATTTTGCTACAATATCAAGTTTAATCCCAAAATCTGCATGGAGGCAATGTTGAAGGAAGGAGTCTCCATCGTCAGTGTAACAGTCAAAAGTAAATCTGTAACCTAAAGTTTTTTGCAAACTGCAAAGTCTCCAGGGCAAAAGAGATTACGATTTCGCTTGTAACATGACAAGCTCTTATTAACTTCATAAAGAGACGCCAGTGAGAAAACGCCTATTTATCGCTGTTAAGACAGCTACTTGTTTTGCAGGCGACGTTAAATGTAGTGTTAAGCGATTAAACAAGAGCATGTTGTGCTTTAATGAAACTGTAATCGTTGACAAATTGTCGTATAAAAGCAATAAAGTCGCGTTGAGGCACGTCGCACTGCGGTTTTGTTCACTATTTTCCTATAACGGCACGCCCCCGAGCATAAAACATGCATGATGCAAATAATTTAAAAACAAAACGAGGACCAAGTGAGCGAGGGAGCTCTGAGGACATTTTCCCGTCTTTACATGAACCCACATGGCTGTGAATCTAAAGCTCCATAAACAGTAATGAACTGCAGAAACCTATACGCTCGGCCCAAATGGAGGCAGCAATTAAGCGCGCGCTCCGATTTAGCTGCAATGAAGCCGTTCTGAGATGCCGAAGACATAATTGTCAGAGGCTCTTGATTGTTTAGCAGGAGGACACTTTCCCTTTAACTTTCCGTGCGCTCCACCATCCAGCGAGACTGTTTTAATGGAAAACGGCGAATCTGCGAAGAGTGTGAGGGGTTCCTTCCTTCCTTCCTTCCTTCCTCCCCTCCCCTCCCCCCCCCCCTTCCTCATTTACTCAGTTCTCTAAATGCATTCTTAATCATATAAAAATTAAGGAAATAAGAATAATTAAAAAAATGGAAAGATTTTTGCACTTTCGGGAGAGGCTAGTTCCTCGCGTCATTCTGCTTCAAAGAAAAAAGATAAATGATGATGCCATTAAAAGTGAACTAATTAAGGGAGGCTTCTTTTAAGAACTCATTAACTGCAACCTCATTTACATAATGATGCATATTAATTAAGTTTTAATGAATCTGAATTTCCACCAAGCCGCTTTTCTTTGGCTGTGGAACAAATTGAACAAATTATTTAAAAGTGTTCTTGAATCTACTTTTCACACCAAAGGGGAGAGGAATGCAGTCATTTGTAGAAATTCATATGTATATATTTTTAGGCAGGCCCATCTGTTAATGATTTTTAAAAAAAAAAAATTTATGTATTAATTTGCCCTTCGTTTTCGAAACCTGCGAGATCCACATCATTTGAGACAAATCTTAAAGTAAATGTAATCTGTAGTGTATACAGTATAATATAACGTTCAGCAACCTAAATATGGTAAATCAAGTAATCTGGTGTAGAAGGTTGTTAAAGAAAAACATTGTGGAGATGGATGAATTGATGACACTTAAATTGAAGAAAGTCATATTGTTGGATACACAGTATATACAGGATAATAACGGATTGAAAAAAAAATTATTATTTTGTTCATACCTGAACTGTACTCGCTCAGCAGTAATGTAAAATGACATCATATAAAAAAAATAAAAAAATAAAAAAAAACATCGTGATGACATTTTTGGTACATCGTATGTATCAGGAAATCAATAAAGATATACTATACTATTTTATTTCATTTAAAAGTGAAAATTGCAGATTTAAAAATTATACGATTTTGTACAAGAATTGTACCTGTCACAAAAAAATATATAACATAAATGTGTGTAAATACAATGAAATACATTCAATTAGTGAGTGTAGAAAAACAGGATAATAAATAAAATGCAAGTATGTATTTAATTATTTCTTATATAGTTAAAATTATGGAATCTATCTATCTATCTATCTATCTATCTATCTATCTATCTATCTATCTATTTTATGACCTTTGATTTATTGGGGGTTTAAGTACTATTATAGGTGCTATTTCAGGTGTTTTTGGTGCACGTGCATAATGCAGGAACCAGTATTATTTCTTTCGTCTCATTCTGCAAGCATATTGCACACACACACACACACACACACACACACACACACACACACACACACACACACACACACACATAGACGTGCGCACAGCTGAGATAAAATTGGGAATAAACCAAGCCCAAGGGACTGACAGTGTACAATGTTGGGTATTTTAGTCCTTTGTGGGTGGGGGTTTACCCCCCAAAAATAAAAGTCACAGGAGGATGGGTAAAGTAAGAACCTGAATGGAGTGCCAGTCTCTCTCACGCACACACACACACACACACACACACACACACACACACACACACACACACACATTCTCCTTTCTCTCTGTCTCTGCCATTTCCTCCCATCTCGAGCAGCTGAACGTGTGTCTGAGGTTCACTGACACGAGCGACAGCTCTTCTTCCGTTCAATCACGGGCTATTTCTGCTTTCAAGGAAGCCCCCTTTCTCTTTCCCTCTCTGCCCGTGGCACTGGTGGTTGGATTCGGTGGGCTTCTTCTGACAGTAGCGCCTTCCTCGGGGGAGGTCAGGAGTCACAAATTCAGATGAGACAAGCTGGCGATGCAGTGTAACCGAAAATGGAAAGCAGATGTTAGTTAATTAGGGGAAATGTGACTGACAAGACTTGAGCGGTGAGCTACATGAGCTAGCCGCCGCCGAGCAGCTGTTGTTGCCGACTTCATTGTCAGTCTCGTACACAAGTCACAACATCCCCGACGGCGAACCCAGGCCGCAAACGCCGGCAATTATCAAAATAGAATTAAGCTTGATTTAATTGCACTAGTTTTTTTTTTTTTTCGTTTATTCCCCAGAAGATTATTATTTTTTTTTCTTTCATCTGTCCTCACCCACCTAGACGTTTATTTCCTTTCTTGATTCATCAGGTCCACACCCTGGCACAAACAAGACTATCCAGGACAAACACTGTAAACTGTGAGGTTTCAAATAAATAGCAGTCAAGCGTAAATGTAAATATATTGCTTATGTTGATCGGTGAATTTGTAGTAAATGCTCTGACATCAGTCGTAACGTCTTTGATTAATCACACTTTTAACTGACATACCAACTGTATAATCAGCATTAACTCACACTGAGGACACTAGAAAAGTAATCAGCTTCAGACAGAACAGTAACTTGGTTGATCATTTCACAATTACAGCAGGCCTCTTTTGAAATATTTAAACGCTAACGTAGTGTGTCTCGTTGTGTATCATCACCCACCTAAGTTTTTTTCTCTTTTTTTTTTTTTTCTCTCGGTAATCTTTTAGTCCACAAACACCCGAAACAACTGCAGACGACTGTAACTGCTTCAGATCAATAGTGTGAAACATATTGGTTTCATTTCTTGAGTGATTGCATTTTTAAAGAACGGTCGCAGACAGAAAACATGATGATGTTTGACAGCTATACAGATTCAAACTGTGATCCAATACAGGAGTGTGTCGCATGTTTATTAATTATGTACATCATCGATCATTGATAGTGTTGGAAGACATATGACACGTTTCAAACTCAATATTTCGCGTTGGTGTGGGTGTGTCCGATGGGGGGGATCTTGAGAATCGGAAATAAAAATTTTTTTTTAAAAAGCGCAAAGGATACAGGATGCGTGCTGTGTTTGATGAATCTCCTAATTAAAATGCACGACTTTCTGCTCATGCTGGCCGTTGTATATTCGTCCTTCTCCCTGCATGCACCCGGTTTACTTACACACACACACTGTATGCAGGGATTTACTGTATCTTACTGTAAGGGGCGAGTGCGGAAAGCGTTCAAAAGCAGGGTCGTGTGGGAATTCATGAATATTCAAAATAACGTACAGACGACTCCAAACTCCAAACATGTTTTAAAGACACCTTGAAATGGAAACTTTTTATAAACATAAAGCTCATGTACTCAATCAGATTGTGTCCCGTTCATCTGTAATTCATTCTTCTTTTTTTAAAAATTATTATTATTTTTTTTTTATGTAATCGCATTGACTTTTTTTTTTACCATGAAAAAATAACTTCACAGCAGTAAGAATCCCCCAAATTTACTACTCGATCATTTTACGTTGTGTCACCTCAAAGCTGCTTGCAATGCTGGTGAGCATGAGTGCGCTCATTGAACACACCATTCACCAATCCTCCTCCTCCCCTGGATAAAACACCTCTATCATCACATCCTGCATTAGCATTACTAAGTAGCTTTGTGGAAGGAGAATAGCGTGCTATACCAAATCAATAAAATCCTGATGGTCCTGGTAGTCTCGCCCACCGGAACAGTTATTTCACTCTGGAGTACTGTATGTTACGCCGAGGGGAACAATTTATCACAATTTCACATCACATCCTTTCAGTATCACATCATCATCATTTTGTTTAACATTCATTTGTTTCATGCAAATGAACAAGAAAAAAAAGTTGTTTATTTTACTAAATTGTGCTCAAATTGTGTAAAACGAGTGAACACACATGAAAAAAAGTCACATCATTTTTTTTTTGTCACATTCATTCGTTTGTTCTACTTAATATGTGCACATTTTAGTAAAATAAATTGATGAAATAAAGAAGTAACATTTTTACATCATATTTTTTCCCAATTTGTTCATTTGCTTTGTAAATTGAGCAAAACATTGTGCCTAAACAACAACAACAAAAAAATTACATCATAATATTTCTAATTGTTCATTTGTTTTTACTACAATTTGGGCACAATTTAGTAAAAATGTGCAAACAGGCAAGAAAATCTATCACTTTCTAATCATTTGTTCATTGCCCTAAATCATGCGCACATTTCGGTAAATTGAGTGAGGAAGCAAGAAAAACAGTCACTTTTTTCTTTTTTTTTTTTTTGTAATTCATTTATTCATTTTGCTAAATCATGCAGACAATTTGGTAAAACAAGCAAACAAACTAGAAAACCAGTCACATAATATTATTGGTCTAATTTGTTTGCTTGTTTTACTAAATCACATGCACATTGTAGTAAAATGAGTGAATGAACAAGGACAAATGTTTATTAACTGTTCAAAAACATGACGTGACCGTTTTGCTCAACTGATTGCGTGTTTTACTAAATTGTGTGCACGATTTAACAAAACGAGCAAACAAACGAGTAAAATGGTCACACGATATTATTTCTCCTAATTGGTTTCTTCGTATTACCAGATCGTGCGCATTCAAAAATATGATGTGGCTTCTCCAAGCCTTTATACTAAACAAAACAAAATACAATGGTAGTTTTGGTTTGCATTGCCCAAATGAAGCTTTAAGAAACCATGCAGACGGAAAAAAAAAAAAAAAAAAAAAGTCATAATTTTCATTTCATCCCTAAAAATCCTCTGTTTTTTTTTTTTCGGAATATTTGATGTTGGCTGATTATCATTGCCCTTATGTGTTATAGCTAGTGTTATATCTGCCTATAATGCAATCGATACGAGTTTTTACGCCATGTCTACTATTTGATTAAGGCTGCCACAGTATAATTCAATACAGTTCCTCGACTTCAGCATACTGACATGTTGACTCGAACACAAGCATTTTAAACAGAAATAACGTGTCATCGGGTGCCACTGAAAAAGAATTACCCTTGCGAACATGCTAATCACAATTATCACAAGGAATGCGGTTAGGAAAAGCTAATTATTCTACAGCTATAGCTTCAAACGTTGAGTGTTCGATTCCTCTGCATTTTTGAATTCATCTGTTGTTTTTATTTTTCGTCAAACGGTTTCTTTACGCTGCGATTTTGATGGTTGTATGTTTGAATCTCTGGTCAGCAATCTAAGGCAGTGAAATTGATGAATTGCTAGACATTAGCCCCATTCAAACAACAGATGTTAATTCACTTCGGATGTGAATTATCTGATCATTTGTGTCAGGATGCGTAATATGAATGACGCAGATTATCTCCAGTTCTCCTCTTCCCCCGGTACACTCCGTGTCCTTTGTCTCCTCAGGTAGAGGGCTCTGGGGCAGCCGAGGGGATCTTTTACGACGTTCCATTAGGCAGCCGCATCTCTGAACAGCTCATTAGGACGCAGCCATGACTTTCCTTTGGGCTCTGCCAGGGAGAATGATGGTTCTTCTCCATGGTGGGAGAATATTAGTCATCCTTGCTCTCTGGAATCTACAGATGCGTTTGTAGCCCCGTTCCTTCGTCGCATCGTCGGAAGTTTGACGTGCAAACAAAGACAACAGCGCTGACTTCTAAACAAAACATAACAAAAAAAAAACAAACAAACAAAAAAAAAACAACAACTGGGAGTTCTACTTTCTTTGAGTTTTGAGAGTACACTGCTAATCACCTTATTCATTGTTGTTTCCTCTTCAGCATCATGCTCCATGGCGGCGTGGTTATTTTTTTGATCAAGGCTTTAACGTTGCATGTTTTCAGCATGTTTTTCTCCGTCTCTGGAGGACTCACCACGGTCTGAATGAAAAGAAAACGCGAATATGAGAACCTCCTTATTTTTCTCAGGGTCTCACAGGTGGAGTGAAAAGCTATCAAAGCAAAAGCAAAAGAAAAAAAAAAAAAAAAAGAATGAATGAATAAAATCATTTAAATCCAAACTACATCCTATAACAACATCGTATGATGTCATTCAGTTTTTCGTTTGAGATCTCTTCTTTGTAAAAGTATTTTCAAAACTGTAGAGTTTGGATGTAATACAGTATATAAGGAATAAAACAGTTCAGGAGATGCTGAACATCAACATCTTGGTTTTAACAATACAGTTTTGATGCTGTATATTCCACATATTTAGCATTTTACCCATTTGCATTTAATTCCATTAGGCCGGTACAATGGCTTAGTGATCCGCACTGTCGCCTTCCACCTTCGGCGTACAGGTTCGATTCCCACCTCAGCTCTGTGTGCATGGAGATTGCATCTTCTCCCCGTGCTCGGTTGGTTTCCTCCTGGTGCTTCGGTTTCCTCCCACATCCAAAGACGTGCAGATTAGGCTAACTGGCATCCCAAATTGCCTGTCGTGCGTGATGTATTGGCACCCCATCAGGGTTGTACCACACCTCATGCCCTAAGCCACCTGGGATAGACTCCAGGCCCTGGATAAATACAGGACAAAGCAGTGTAGATGATGAATGACTGAGTAATTACATTAGTTACAGTTACTTAGTTCTTGTTCTCACTTGCATCATAAAAAATAACAACTAATAAAGTTTTCGATGAACTGGAAAGTCCTTTAGGTCAAATCTGAAAAAGACCAAGCCTGACCGTTGACACACTAGTTCCATTTACATGCATACTATTTCTCTAGTCTGTTTGAAATCACTCCAATTAGAAATTCCAGTTGAACTGTTTGCGTGGATGCAGATCCAATAAGGTGTGAGTTCACATGCTCAAAGCATTTAATCCCAAGGTGACCTTTTTCTAAATGCGCAGTGTGGTTTCATCTGCTGGAAATATAGCAGAAGATGAAGTATAAGCAGGTTAGGTTTAGTTTTCTATCTTTTCTGACAAATTCCACCTTCTACATTATGATTGGTTACAAAAAATTTGTCTCATGTATGATTCGTTAGACGATTCACTGAATATGAAACGGTGAACCAAACTGTGCCAGTTCCTCAGCCATAGACTAAGTGGAAGTAAGTAAAGACTGGTGGGGTAGAGAGAGTTGTTCTCATGGAGTTTACTGATCAGGAACAGACGTTTCCTTCCCGGATATATACGTCACATCAGCTTATGTTACCCTCACATAAGGCAAACATGCAGAGGAAGAATATTTTTATTCCAACAAGAGAGAAAGAACCAGATTAACTGTTCACATGGACAATATTTACCTTTTAAATTAATTGTCAAAGATTTACACCAGCCCTCTTATTTTGACTGAAAATTCATCTTGATCGGTTAGATGATGCATTTTTATTCAGGCTATTATTAATGGAATGTTATTAACATCATTAAAGGATCCATGTAAATACACCTCCTGACACTGGAGACTACGGTGGCCGTGAAGTGCAAAACAAATTAACAAAACCGAAAACAAAATAACATTCAAAGACAAAATAACAAAACTCAAATCAAAATAACAAATTCAAAACCAATTTATCAAATCCGAAAACAAAATAACAAAACCCAAAACTAATTTGTTATTTTGTTTTGGGTTTTGTTGTTTTGTTTTTGTTTTTGTTATTTTGTTTTGGGTTTTGTTGTTTTGTTTTTGTTTTTGTTATTTTGTTTTGTGTTTTGTTAATTTGTTTTGCACTTCACGGCCACCGTAGGAGACTCGATCCAAAAATAACATTAACTACTATAGAAATCAGTAGCGCGTTAGAGATTTTTGCTATTGCACTAAATTCATTTGCAAAAAAAAAAAAATTATAAAAATCTTCTGACCAATCAGAACTGAGAATTCAACAGCAATGTGTCATTAAAAAGTGATATCCCACCTTCTGTTTATTGATGCACCAACTATTCAACCTCAGTCATGGACAAACTTGATGTAATTTTGGAAATCACAATCCAGACAGGCTCCTGGCTCCCATCCATTAAAGACACAGCTGACATCAGGATCTTTTCTGTCCTCGTTTCTCCCAGCATGCACCTCGTGTCCGTTTGAGTCCCGCAGATTGATCATCGTGCACCCCTGGCTGTTTGGCTATCCACTATCGAACGACCCTTGGGCTATGAGTATTACAGCAGGCCTGAATTGTTGTTAACGGCGGGAAAATTGCGCCTGACAATCGCTGGCTGCTGTATTAATAAGCGTGCCGGAACTTTTCTCTCCCTCCTTCTGACGCCTACATGCCTGGCTGGAGATACATGCAGAATATGCTCTGAAATCTCCAGCCTAATTAATAAGTGCCAGGAGTGATCATGGATTCATTCAGCAATGCGTGTGAGCGTGTGTATGTGTGCCTGTGTGTAGTAGAGACCAAGCTGAAAGTGGAAGGACTTAATGCCTTGATTTCATTCCACTTGACCACTCGAGTAAGACACTGATGACCTTAATTGTAATAATTCAGCTGGCTGATATAGTCGACGCGCAGATGTAGTGTGCTCTTTTTATGTTAAAAGATGAAAGTGAGAAGAAAAAGTAAAGTAAGCATTCGGATAAAAATTCGTCCAGTACATTTAGCTTGAGTTTTTTTTTCTTTTTTTTTCTTGATTTATCCTGCAGCAATTATGCCATTCAATTGAAGCTCATCTCACTGTGTTTTTGGCCCGTTTGTACAGAACAATGCTACAGTATGTTCTCCACCTCGATGCAGTTCTTCATGTGAGAACACAACAATCACGAACAGGCGATTAGGGACCACAGACAAATCAGAACGCGTCTCGATCCACTTTCATGTGATTCGACTCTGAATCAATTCAAATGCAGGAAGTGAATTTTTATTTATTTATTTATTTTTTTTTTTGCGAGTTGAAAAGCTGAGCCAATGGACAGAGCTGTAGCCCTGCCGAATTACCATGCATTCTGAAGATTTAGTCCAATAAACCAAAAATGAATAAATAAATGCTTAACGCGATTTTAAAAAAGTGAGTCAATTAACAAATCTTGATTTATTTAGCTTTTTTTTTTTTCTTACAAATTGCATTTACAGCATGCCCTGAAGTTTTATTTGTCTTTAATCCATAACAGTCTGCCCATGATTGTAATTATGTTTTAATTTACGAACTTTTAATCTCTTTAACATTAAACTTAATGTCTGAGACACACATTAGTTCCTGTTCTAACTTTAGTTGTAGCAGCCATGAAGATAAATGTGTATACCTACACAGCAAAATCCTTAGTCTTGAATGAACACCCAGAGTGTTGATTGAACACTTTCAGAGTACATTCGTGACCATTAGGTCATATATAAACACTTGGGGTGTTAAATCAACACTGGGAATTTTGCAGTGTACAGTACGTGTTGTAAATAATACGTCAAAATAGTGAACATGTCAACAGGAGAGTATGATGGTTTCCGGATTGAGGCGGGTTTACTTTTACCACCCAGAAACATTTCCCTAAAACACGTTGTCCTGAAGTGTTTTATATTTCTCACCTGTAACTGCAGCCATCGATTAAAATTATGACATAGAATTATGACATTATTATACATTATATTACATACTTTGTTCGTTATTACACACAATTGCCTTGCATTCTATATGTTCTAATGCACTATATTAGGAAATTCATAAAGGTGCACACACACACACACACACACACACACACACACACACACACACACACACACACACATTCATACACTCACATGTTTCCTGGGCTGCTAGGATTGTCCAGAACCCGAAAGACTGTCAGAAACCAGCGCCGTTTGACACAAAACAGGTGAAAAAATGCAAACAACGATGTGACATTTTCTCGGCAAACGTCTTTGTAGAACAGACATTTGCCATTCTCGAGCCATGCGCTTTATACAGGTGAGAGGAAAGTGGCGGCCCTTAGGGATCCTTTTATGCTGAGCAGCAGGAGGAAAATGTTAAATTGTACCAGCCCCATCTTTATACGTATATAAAAATGTCCCGAGCAAGATGCTTATCTTAATAGATGAAGTAAGAGCAAAAGAACTATAATTTTAATCAAATCTCGGGCTTATTCGCGAGAGGCTGTCGAGCGCTATTGAGGTTTTAAATGCATGTTGTTGGGACTTGGTGAGTGGGCTCCGCGGGGGGCGTCTCGCTCCGTAATTATCCCTCACTTACAGGTATTTCTGTTGCCATGGTCTTTATCTTCTCTTGTAAAGAGGAAATCAATTTGTACAGATGTATATGAGAAAGGTGATTGCCTTGTTGAGAGAGGAGGGGGGGGGGGGGGCAAGTGCGGCATGGCGGAGAAGGGAAAAAATGTATCCTCATAAAATGGACAAGTCATTTGGAAAATTGAGAAGAGGTGCTTTGTTTGTGCCTTTGTTTGGTCATATTTAGCTGTTACCACGGACATGCTGGGGAGACTGCAGATTCACCGGCTGTGTGTCAAAGCAAGAAAAATAACTTACAATGAAAAGAAAAAAAAAAAAAGAAGAAAATTAAGTTAGAAAATAAAGGTGGTTGTTGATGAAGTCTATTGGAAAGACCAAAATAGTAGCTACATGTTTAATATATTACATCTATTTAACACAGTTTAATTCAATTTTACAATGGTTTTGCTTTTATAATCAGAATTATGGGAGGCATTTTTGTCAACAATTAAATGTAGACATTTTGCACAATTCATACAATTTGTACTGCTGTTGATTCTCAAATTTGATATAGTATCCAGAAATAGTTTTATTTTCATCTCTTACTAGTACGTGACTTAATTTGTTTTGTAACAACTTGCGCATAGAATTGTATAGTGGATGAAATATGTGTTGTATTTTCTTAATATGAACAGAACGTTTTTAATACTTATGGAAGGAGTCTCCAGTGTCAGAGCTTTGCAACATGGCAAGCTGAATTTTCTGATTATTATTATTAATTTGATTATTAAAAAAATATTATCCTAATAAATAAACAATTATTCTAAGCATTAGAAATATGATGCAGTATATTGCTCAGAATTGGGATTTTCTTTTTTCTGAATCATCTGCTAAAAAATGTAAACAAACAAAAAATTTCATTTCATCGGATTCATGCTATTTTACAATCAAGTTATCTAAACTTTCTATAAATCACGATTAGATTATTTGAAATTATAGAAACAAACAAAAAAAATACATGAAAGATTCACTTTTATGGGAGCCTGAACAAAGGTAATGCGAGCGCAAGCCTGTGTCTAATGATGGGCAGATCCAGGGCTCCTCTGTCCCATGAGCCCCACATTGAGTGACTTGTCTGATGCGTTTGGCTTTTAAATGGGATGTAAAAAATAAAGTCACATAAAGGGTACAGGAGAAAGAAGCAGAAAGAAAAAGAAAAAGAGATTTGTAAGCATCTTGAGCATTTATTCACAACGACCTTTTTTTCCCCTACTTACCTTCAATCAAAACATGCAACATTTGTGCTTGTGATTTTCACATAAAAAAATATAACAAAATTCAGTATTAATATTTTTTGCTGTTTGACTTTGGTAATAATCTCTAATATTTTAATAGGCTATAGTTAAATCTAAGTATATTACAAAGACCACTTTAAATGTACTTATTAACTAAGCACCAGTGCAAAATTTGTCCAAGTTGATACTTAAGTTTGGATTCTTCCTTCAGTTAATAATTATTATTTGGAAAAACATCGCTTAAAATGTGAAACATCTTTTTAAAGATGTTTTAAAAATCCACGTTGTTTAAAAAATACTTGAAAATTCAAATCTACACGTTTGACCATTTAGTTACTGTATGTTATTCTTTGAGATTTAATATAATTTAACCACTAACACATAGCATCTTGTCAATGCTATATTCATAATCAATAAGTTATGATCCATCAGTAAAGTTGCTTAAATTATAACAAATTATAGTTATACCCTTGTTTATGTTTTTTTCCCCCTGTACAGTCTATTTAGAATATACAAATCAATAATGAATCATGCCTGAATCACTTATTCAGTTTTAATTTATATGAATAGCTTCCACACTTATTTTTCAGCAGCTTATAAAATAGCACTTGATCCAGCTTGTTTTTATTATACATGCACAATGAAGGAGAAGTGCAGTGGGAGAGTGAAGCTTCAGAAGCATGAAATTGGAGCACATGTGACAAATATTTTTATAGTGCTTAAAATAATTAAAGTACTAGCGGCAGTTCGAGTCAAACCGAGACTGTAGATGAAATTTCTGGCAAATGAAACGGATTGACATTTCCAGAAGACTTCAAGCAAGGTACGGTGATGAGACACTTAGCCGCAGTAAGGCACTTGAATAGTGCAAATGTTTAAAAGAAGGCTGTTGAACATTAATCAGCAACTTGTAGAAAAGACGCATCTGTCTGTGGAACCTGTCCACACAATCACTCATTCACCAACACCATTTAAATGTTTCTGGAAGTTATTGCCACAAATGGCCATTTTAGCCAGCTTTGGAGCTCTATTTCCAGTTAAAATTATGTCTCATTTGATCACTTTCAATAGGTGAGAAATATTGTTTATTTAATAATTTAGTTACTACGAATTTTAAAATGTATTTTATTAAGATTTATTTAGTTTTACACAGAGGTAAATGCATGTAGTTTCTGATTCAGAAAAAAGAGAAAGGTTTTTCGGTCATTTTTCTTTGAAAATTTGGAAAAAGTTACAGAATTTTAATTCTGTTCATTTAAATTCAGTCAAAACAGGAAGTCAGAACTCATAAGAAATCATAAGAATGTATCGTGACTGGAGCGTATCATCACACCCCTGGTTCGTGCTACACTACTTTAGTACATGCGTCACTGTAGTGACACTTTTTATATAACTCGATGTATAACTAAATCATAGAATGTCATTTGTAACTTGGTTTCGTGTATCATTTGATAAACTTTGCAGAATAAATCTACACTTCATCATACTGATCACCATCATCAGGAGCAGCAGCAATGTCTTCCAAATCTTTGACCCAGTTTCTAAGGTAAATTTAGTTTTAAGTTATCCAGCATGGTAATGATCTGCAAACTAGGCAGACCTGAACGGATGAAGATCCTGGCATTGCATGCAGTAGCTCGAACTCCACCTGGAAAAACTCACCTGGCTAACTGGCTAATAGTTGCTTACACAGATGTAGCTAATGGATAAACTACATATAATATGCTTATTACCTGACACAGACCTAACAGAGGGATAATGCTATCCATCTACAGTGTTTATTCACTGCCAATAGTTATTGATTAGCATTAGCTTGACCAAATGGACGGTTATGAAGTATTATTAACTGAATAATAAAAAAAAAGGAAGCTAATCACCTATATAGTCATTGCTAATAGTAGCTAATGGTTAGTATTTGCTTGTTCAATCAGGGAATTAGCTAACAATCACAGCCATTTAATAACTCATTATGAATACATTTATACACTGACTTAGTGACAATAACAAAAAGGACAAAAAACAAGCTAACCTGTTGTTTCATGTTGCTAATCCTATGTGATTAGCATACCGAATTATCCAAAATACATGTTTTGTAATCATGGAGCAAGCATAAATATAAAACAGTTTTTTTTTGGGGGGGGAATAAAAGAATAGAGTGCTTTGTTCAGATTGTGGAAGCATGTACAGATGTTTGCTAGCCATGTGAGCTAAACTACCAAACAAGATCTTCTTATGGTTAACAGTCTGCATATAGTTCTCCAGAAACATGCATGAGCTATCTAGCTCTGAAATCTAGAAAACTATTGAAACCCTAACGGAATTTGGTTAGCTATAGCTACTGTTACTGTTACAGGAAATAATGACTGAACCAAGACGTACCATTAGTCACCATTTCATAATGCCATTTTTTTTATCATCTTAGAGATAAATAATCGTATATGCTGCTGAACCTGCGTTTGGTTTCTGACTTTGCGGACACCTGTACATTATAGGTAATGAAGGCCGAGGTTTCGTAAGGATAGCTGTCTTTCTTTGTTAGCATAATTGTTAAAAACTGCATTTTTCAGATACGAAACGTATTACGGAAGCCATTGTGTTTTTTCCATCCAACATATACATTTGATCTAAACCAGCGTTTGAACAAAAAACATCCCGATTTCATAGTATATCTAGAAACAGTCACCTTTCAAATCACAACCGTAAAAAAAAGAGCAGAAGTTTTCGCTGTCACTACCTCTCCTTCTTCGTGTCTGCTGCATCCTTTTTACACACCTTTTATAGAGCGAGGCAGCGAGAGAAACACATGCCCGTAACGCGGCGTGCCGTCTGCATCCATCCTCAAACGTATAGACAGATTTTTCTCCCTCCGCTACCTGTCAGTCTCCAGCGTGTTTTGTATTGAGCATATGTTAGCCTAGCAGATTGCCTGGCTGTTCTCGTGTGGAATAATCAGTGCCAAGGCGAATGCATCTGCTTCACGAGGAACCGTTTCAACCTGAGCGAGCGTCTCAGAAGTTGTCCAACGCATCCACCTTGAAATGGTAGCTGATGCACTGAGTGGCCAAATGACATGGACGTTACTTCTCCTAAAAGGAGGAAAGAAAGTTTTGCAAGCTGAGAGTCATGTGACCGTGAAGCAGTTCTGTCATAAACAAACCTGTTCAGAACTTTCCTGGAAACAGATTAGAGCAGAAACTCCAGGTGTGTTAATCGGCTGTTTGCTACATGCTAATGAAGTACGCAACAGTAATTATTTTCTGTTCTATGCTATGCATACTGACATGTATACAACTTTTTATTTGTTTTAATTTTTGTAATTTCACAAGTTTCTTTGACCCAAAGTATTTGTTTGTTCCTGGTTAAAGACAAAAATGGGGCAAAGAGCTGTAAAGTAAATACTGTACATCAATTGCTCAATCAGTTTAGATGATTTTAATCGGACTTAGCCTAGCTAAGAACCTACTGATTTGAGAATTAGAAAAATATAATATCAAATGCATTATAATTACTACTTACTACTAGTTCACCACTACTTGGCCGTTAGCATTAGCTTCTTCCGACAGCGCGTCTACTGTATCACAGCTAAAAAGAAACAAGTCATTTAAGGTGGAAAATGTGAACATGTTTAAGTGTTTTATTGGTAATAACTGACATAACCATCAATACAAAACAAGTGAGCTATCACCAACTCCTTAGTCATTGCTAATAGCGGTTGATTAGCATTAGATTGTTTGAACTGGAGATCCTATAGCCAGTCAAAATGTGCAAAGATAAAAATAAAAAAAAACAAGCATTAACTGTATTTTTATGTTGCTGTATTTTTAAGTAGCAAAAATAGAAATAGAAGGAAAAAGGTCTATTTTGTATACAGGTTATTTAACTCTTGCCGGAGAAGTAGTAGTACTCAGTTTGCATTAGCTTGTTAATACAAGGATTTATATCATCATTTACGTTATTCGGAAAATAGTGCTGATGTTAATAAATAAATAAATAAATAAATACATAAACCTAAACATTAATAATAAAGTTTAATTATTTGTTAACAACTGACAATGCTGCAATACTGAATGGAGGGGAATCAAGCTAATCATCTATAATATTGTTTAGTGTTAGTACAGTAGATACCAGAAATAAGTTAGCTATTAGATAGAAAGCTATCCTCACCTATTAGGCAGTCAAAATGTTTTTTTTTTTTTCTGAGAAAACAAATATTAAATGGATTGATTTCTATTAACTAAAATAGCCTACAACAGCAACAGGATTATACAGAGCTATTTATGAGCTATTGTTTAGCATTAGCTTCTTCATACCGGGAATCTACTGTACCTCAACCTTGAAGTAAAGTGTTACTGAGGGGGGGAAAAACTCACCTGGCTAACTGGCTAATAGTTGCTTACACAGATGTAGCTAATGGATAAACTGCATATAATATGCTTACTACCTGACACAGAGCTAACAGAGGGATAATGCTATCCATCTACAGTGTTTATTCATTGCCAATAGTTATTGATTAGCATTAGCTTGACCAAATGGACGGTTATGAGACACTGTACTGAATTATTATTAACTGAATAATAAAAAAAAAGGAAGCTAATCACCTATATAGTCATTGCTAATAGTAGCTAATGGTTAGTATTTGCTTGTTCAATCAGGGAATTAGCTAACAATCACAGCCATTTAATAACTCATTATGAATACATTTATACACTGACTTAGTGACAATAACAAAAAGGACAAAAAACAAGCTAACCTGTTGTTTCATGTTGCTAATCCGAATTATCCAAAATACATGTTTTGTAATCATGGAGGAAGCATAAATATAAAACAGTTTATTATATGTTGTGTTCCTTTTCTCTCTTTTTTTTTTAATTAAGATTTTTTGGAAAGAAAAGAATAGAGTGCTTTTATAAGACAAAACTAAGCTTATAGCAAAAAAACAAACAAAAAAAACATAAAATTATATTTATTTACCTTTATAGAAGCATAAAGGCATATATATATATATATATATATATATATATATATAGAGTTGGTAAAAGGATTTTTTTTTTTTTACAGCATTTTTAAAGCATTTTTCAATCTTTTGGAAAGAGTGGAACTTGCTGTCATCCCACCCTGAACTGACTAACGAGCTCTGTTCCTTAACAAGGCATAGGGCCTAATTACTGAACTCCGGTGCTGTGTTGTATGCTCTTGGAGCAAGTACCTGCGCACACCGTGATCCTCGATGCCACAGAATCGGCCGAGTGACCGTGCATTGCAGTTACATTTTTAAGTGTGCCGTTATGATTATTATTTTTTTATTTGCATGCAGATCTCTGGGACAGAATAGCCAGGCACGATTTAGTACACTGGAATTAGGGCTTTAAGTTAAGTGTGCTCTTTTTTTTTTTATTTATTTTTTTTTACGGTATTGACCGTTTGCTACTACTGTCCAGCGCTTAGAGAAATATTCCGGATGTCAGTGAGCAGCTTAAAGGAGTAGTTCAAGCAAAAGTCAAATTTGCACTATTTTCCAATTACCCCTAGTGTAGCCAATGAAATGAAACCAGGAAAAGTTCTAGCGTCCATGCTAACGACTACCTAGCCGGTTATGTACATCGTCTTCGCTGACACACCTTCATTAATCTCACAGCGTGTTTTTGATGTCAAGAGGAAACGGTATACAAACTACTCCGTGAGCTCTTTCTGAGCCATATGATTTCTTGAAGGCGTCCCAAAACATATGCATTTATTTTGCATTTCATTGTGGCGTATTTGCATTGCACCCGTATCTCGTTTCTTAAGCTCATGCAGGAGCGAGGTGTCGTGTCAGTGGCCGTGTGCAGCGACGGGGAAACGTCTCTTGTCACCAGAGGTCACGCAGGCTTACCCTCTGAATAAAGCCCTGGCCATTGTTATAATTTGATGCATAGAGAGCGGGGATAGCATTGGAGGTGGGGGCTGCTAACCGAGGTTGTGCCGCACAAGGGTGTCTGCGCATGGCAATGGACGGACGCCGTATTTTCTTCCCAACCCCCTGGTGGGAAGCCAAGGTCACTGCCAAGGACAGTGGAGCCAATTAGCATGCAGATCGCGGCCTGATGGAGTTTAGGGGTATTGCTCTGATGCAATCACATTAGTTGGACCAGTAAAGGACCCTGGGCCTGACCTCAATCACTGTAGCTGCGCGAAAGGAAGCTGAGGAGAAAATAGGGGGAGAGTCTGTGATGTCGGTGGTGAAGCTCTTGCTGGGACTGTTGTTGCACAAGGAGCTGAAAACAATGCCTGCGTGCCCACAGGATGTAACTCCAGTGTATAATTTTCAAATGCGAGCTCACTATAAGATTATTTTTATTATTTTACAAGCTGTAACCTCAAGCAAACATATTTGCTTCATGCCGAATAGAAAGACTAAAACCCCATCATTTACTTGATTATGAGGGTTGAACATTATAGTCTGGGTGTTGATCTATTACATGGACACAAATGAACATTCACACACACACACACACACACACACACACACACACACACACACACACACATGAATGAATGGCTAAATGGTATTTATATTTAGTAGTTAGATTACCTGCAAAAAAAAAAAATAAAGAATGCAAACAAATATCCAGGTCCCTTCTCTGACTCCCTAAACCAAAAACAGTGAATAAATTCCCTCTTCCCAAAATAAATAGCAGCCACGCCCCTACTACTGCTGAGTGCACAAACATACAGTGAAATTATCTACAAATATATACAAAGAGCAACCAAAGCAATAACCAAAGTCAATGGGAGGCAAAAAGTCACAACCAGATATCAAAACGCCAAAATCACTCTCTCCTTCCTCTTTCCCGCGTCTCTCTCCGGTTTATATCTGGCGGCGCTGGTTGATGACGTCACTCTCAGGGCGGAAGCGGCCGTGTGGAAGGTCGGGTAGACGCCGATGTGGGGAAACAGTCAGAAAACCTGGAGTGGAGTCTGGAGCGGCGCGCGACCAGGACACGAGACACACGCGCGCGCAACCAAGCATTTATACAAAGCAGAATATTTTTTGCATTTTCATTCATTTGTTTTACTCAGTAACGCATATGATTTAAAATGTAGCGAATTACAATACTTCAAACAAAACATACTTAAGTAAAAGTAAAATTACAGATTTTAAAAACTACTTTAAAAAGTAGAAGTACACACAAAAAAAAAAAACTACTCAATTACAGTAACGCGAGTAAATGTCATCCGTTACTTTCCACCTCTGTTGGGTGAAAAGGTCATGACCTTTTGAGCATTATTTCTTTAAATAAATAAAAAAAACACCTCTTTTCTTACAGGATGTAATAAAATCTTTATTACAGTATCAGTTTCAACATTAAACACATTGCCGGAGCTTACTTCTAAACAGCCAAAACTAAATTCTGGTATAATGTTTCAAGACGCTGCTTAAAGACTTATATACAAGTTCTTATATACAGTACAATTACGGATTTGGAATAAAAGAAATCCGGCGACCGGATATAAATGACATTATCTCACGTTTACAAGTAATCTCATCTGAATGAGGATTTATGACAATAGTTTGCTCACATTGACAAGCTTATGGCGTTGTGTTGGCTTCAGTAAATCAGGACTTACGTTACAAAGCACGTAAATGTTAGTAAAGTCCAGTACGTCTCAAATCATACTAAATTAGACTTCTGGCACACTCGGATAATGTGGTCGGCAGTCGAGCTACTCTTGTGCGTACTGTATATCTGAATCAGCCAGAGGAATCGGCCCTAGGTGCCCTGCGCATGCTCCACAGTTCCATGGGCTCTGACCCAGAAGTCGAACATAATGATAACAACATGGTGGCGTCGTCTGCTTTCTGATAGCAGCATAATCACGAGGGATACCATGAATCTGGTTTGTACCAAAAGTAAAGTGTACAGCACGGATGAAACATACAGAGCTGTGACGCTGGCCATGTTTTCACCCGTCGCCATGCTACAGTACTTGTCGCTAGAAAAGTCGATTGGTGAGCGTTTGGTGTGTGACGTACGGTGATTGGTCAAAAAGGAAAAAAGGTCCAATACTTAACAAGCTGAAATGAGGCATGTCGCCATCTACTGTAATGGAGTTTGACATACTTCACTCAATAACTTCACTTCCCATGCTCGACTTACTGTAGCTGCACTGCAAGATTCCCAGTGTTGATTTAACACCCCAAGCAAGTGTTTATATATCACCTAATGGTCACGAATGTACTCTGAAAGTGTTCAATCGACACTCTGGGCGTAAGGATTTTGCTGTGTGCACATGTAAGTGTACTGAATATGAATGTGGTGTGTTGGGACGTTAATTTGAGGAGTTCTTTATTTTTCATGTCTTATAGAGAAACCTCCAAACAAGGCCATCGTCAGCCAGCGGAGATCCACGCAGCAGACCATATACAGTGCATCTTTTTACGCCTTCCTCATTCTGCATACATACGCGAGCTTCCGAGTCGTGTCCCTGGTGGTCGGCTGCCCGGCTGCTGAAGTCAGTCTGCTGTGGCCTTAGAGGCTGGAATGCAATTTACTCCAACCCCTTCCCCCTCCCCCCCCCCCACCCCCCACCCTTTTTTTTTTTGCTTAAATCTGTGTCCGGGGTTGTAAATTTCCTCCAATTCTCCCTCTTTTTCGCTCCTTCTATCTTTCTCCCCTTGTCGGAATTAATGAGATCGGGTTTGATCAGGGCAGCCAAGTGTTCCGAGAGAAATCGCACAGCCGCCTTGTGTCCTGTAATAGAATTTGCATCTAATGCATACATAAATCAAACATCTTTCTGGACATTTTCATATGCATAATGTCATTTCATCCTGTGTCTTTCCAAGTGGGGCGCTCGGTGCAGGGGGGGAGAGGAGGTGTGCTGGGGGTGGTGGGGGGTAGGTGGCTGTGGGGATTGTAGTTATGGGGGGAAAGGTGATATTTTTTCCCCCCGCTCTCTCTCTCTCTTTTTTCTCTTTCACCTTCCTTGATTTTTTTATTTTTTATTTTGCTGACTGTGTAGGCATGTTCGGAAAGCAAGATCCGAGATCTTTGGGGTTTTATGTGTCAGGTACTTTATTGTGCCGGGATGTGTGTGTGCATGCATGCATTTATGCATATATTTGTGTGTGTGTGTGTGTGTGTGTGTGTGTGTGTATTGGTGGCATGTTAATGGAGAGGTGGGGGTGCTTTATTTCTCTTTTTTGACTACAGAGGTGCTCAGAGCTTTGTTATGTAAATGATTATAAGAGATTCAAAGTGTCTCTTCTCCACAGGGTGACTCTGCATAAAAAACAGGGAAGAAGAAAAAAAATGACAAGCTTGTCATTGTGGCTTATAACTCTTACTAACCAAGTCTTCAGTTATTTGCATTATTTTTTGCGAGACCTATTGATGATCTTGTATTTTTGTAATGCAGAACAGAACAATACGGGGGAAACAATACAAGCTGGAATCTGAAACTTGAACACAATCCGAAAAGGTATGAAGGCAGCGTCGTCATTATTAGTTGTCTATACACCGTTGCTTTTTGTAACTTTTGTACAATTTTGGCTACTTCAGATGCTCGCCAAAAAACTTGCCAAAAGATCAATACTTTTTTCACGATTAAGCAATTAAATCCTACTGCTACTACTCTTACTACAAAAATGAAAGGACTGATTTTTAATCCGAGTCCTTGGAGATTCTGTATGTGTGTGTGTTTTTTTTTTTTTTTTTCTTTTCTTTTTCTGATATAACAAACTCAAAAGTGTGACGATGGCTCCTTCCCAGAAAAAAAGGCCAAACTGGCAAGATGCCATTCTGAGAGGAAGTCTCGTCTCACGAAAAGACCTTTTTATTTTCCCTGTAAAACACTCGAGCAACATGTTTTGTAATTTGCCTGTTTGGAAAATCTGCTCCGCTTCAGCACGGGGTCTCCGAAGGTCTCCGTGTCCCACTTTTTAAACGCTCATTACAATCTACATTAACGTCTTCAAATATTAATTGGACCCACGAAGCCGTACAAATGTGTCCTCTTGAATGTTGTACTGACAGCTTGTCGGCGGCGAGGCGCTCGAGACGGCCTGACATGTTGGCCGTGAAAAGTTTCCCGCGCTAAAACAATGCCATTAACGCCAATCAAGCTGACACTCAGGCGCCTTATTAAATGATGAGTAATGTCCAACATGCTGCTCAGCCCATTAACGCAAACCGCTTCTGACCTCGGCAGCTTCTTAGCACCGTAATGTAATGTGATTATGAGTCCACTCTTATAAATAATAATAATTTTAAAAAAAAGGCTAGCAGCATCATTTATGTATTTACATGATGATAATGTGTTTGTCCTTGCTTTGATATTAATTAAAAAGGAATGCGTTTTTTTATTTCTCGGTTTTCTTTCGTAGTTCGCACTTAAATGGCATTAAGCAGTTCAGCACGCTAGGAACAGCCTTTATTTTAAACAGAGACTTCTGTGAAATGTTATGAATGGTTAAATATTTGTTTTTTGGTGTATTTCTTTCTTTCTTTCTACACTGTAAAAAATAAATTGTCAATTTTACGGTAAAAAAAACAGCAGCTGTGGTTGCCAGAAGTTTACCATAAAAAAAAAAAAAAAAAAAAAGGTAGCAACATTTTTGGTTGTACAGGATTACATTCATTATACTTTATATTCCTATGGATTTAATTTTTTTTTTTTAGCCTGGCCAGGAATCGAACCCAAACCCTGGTGGTGCAAAGCAACGGTGCTAACCACTACACTACTGTGTTCGCTGTGCAATTGTTGTCGTTGTTGGACAGCATTTGTGTTGCAAGCACAGTAGTGTAGTGGTTAGCACTGTCGCCTTGCACCGCCAGGGTCCGGGTTCGATTCCTGGCCAGGCTTGGGAAAAAACAAACAATTGAAATCCGTAAAATGAGTGCGATTCCGTACAACCTAAAAACATTGCTACTGTACCATATTTTTTTTTACGGTAAACTTCTGGCAATCACAGCTGCCGTATTTTCACCGTAAAAATTTACGCTTTTCTTTTTTTTTTTTTTACAGTGCAATAACGTCTTTTTTTTACGGTAAAATTCTGGCAACCACAGCTGCCATTTTTTTATCGTAAAATTTACGTTTATTTTTCACAGCGTATTTACTTACTTACGTATTTTTGCTATACTTACAGGAATTGTTTGATTTTTTTTTTCAGGTTTCACTTTTATAAAAAAAAAAAAAAGATGTCCATATAAGTGCATTACAGTAGGACTTGGTCAGTAAAGATTTTCCTGGAACGTAAGAAGAGAGTAAGTAACCGGAGCCAAATTCAACAACCTTCGCTATGTTAAATAAAACCCAAGTTCAGCTGAGACTCATATGAAGCTTCTGAGTTAAATTGAGTTGGTATATTTCAAAGTACAGTGTATTTAAGACAAATTTCTATCCTGCTCGTTCCCCCGGAAGGAACTGTATGGCTAACTAGCTGTATACAGCCATTCAGCCATTTGCAGGGAAAGAAAAGAGGTACATTTGTACTAAATACACCATAAAATATCCCAACTGAGCGGGAATGCAGAAGGTTCATATTGGCCTTGGCTGAACTTTGGAATCCATGAAGGTTGTGGAATTTGGCCTTACACTGTACTGATGGTATGCAGAGCAGGGGAATTTATAACACCCAAGACCTATTGTAATGTACTTACATGCAGCTCAGTCTTGGTTTAAGACAGACTTGAAATTTTTTTTAAACCATCCCTTTAAATATCACTTTAAAGGGTGTGTATGATGAAGAAACACTCTTACTCTATTACATTTCCACGACAACAAGAAAACCGTTTATGCACCAGACATTTTGCATTTAAATATTTAATTAAGATTGAGATTTCTCTTGTGACTATTAAGATAGTTGAGTGTTGGAATAAGTGTGATTAATTTAAAGCAAATCTAAGTATAACTATGACGGGCTGTGATTTTCACTATTGGAACAAAATTGCTTTCAGTTATTCCAGAAGAATAAACATGCTTAACCCAGAGCTTGGGTTGCTTTCTGTATGTTCATCACATTTATAGGTTTCTTCTGGGTTCTCCTGTTCCTTTACATCATACGGTGGCCGAGAAGTGCAAAACAAGTTAACAAAATGAAAACAAAATAACAAATTAAAAACCACAATAACAAAACCCAAAATAAAACATTCAAAAACAAAACAACAAAACCCAAATCAAAATAACAAATTCAAAAACAAAATAACAAAACCCATAACTAATTTGTTAATTTGTTTTGCGTTTTGTTAATTTGTTTTCGGTTTTGCTATTTTGATTTTTAGTTTGTTATTTTGTTTTTGATATTTTGATTTTGCTATTTAGTTTTCGGTTTTGTTCATTTGGTTCGCACCTCTCGGCCGTTCAGAAACGAACCGGAAAAGGTAGGTATAGTTTGCGAATGAAATTCTTACCGCTGATTGGATGAGACATCTGTCACTCAAGATATACAGGAAGTACTGTAGCGGCGGTAGATTCGTGTGTGTATGAATGTGCAAACATGTACCGTCCTTATTGTGGTTTCAAATATGGCGTTCTGCCAATTTTTTGCAGTTCTTGTGGAAAAAAATTTTTGCTTTTAAAAGCAAACTTTTAATTCGCAAACTATACCTACCTTTTCCGGTTCGTATCTGACTGGCCGAGAAGTGCGATACAAATTAACAAAACCCAAAACAAAATAACAAATCTGAAAACAAAATAACAATTAGTTTCGGGTTTTGTTATTTTGTTTTCGGTTTTGTTAATTTGTTTTGCACTTCACGGCCACCGTAACATCACCCAAAAATATCCTATTAGCTAGATGGCTGACTCTAAATTCCACTTTGATGTGAGCAATTGTCTGAATGTGTATGTGTGTGTGTGTGTGTGTGTGTGTGTGTGTGTGTGTGTGTGTGTGTGCAGGGGTTCCTGATGGACTGATGTCCCATTCAAAGGTGTATTCCTGCTTCTATAATTATCAGCACTCCAGGGATCAAATTTATATCCACCTCAATCCTGACCAGGATGAAGCCCTTCCTTAAGATCTTCCTCGTACACTTTTCACATTTCTCCAGAATCTCCCAAAGGTGTTCCACTGGGTTGAGATTTTTGGGGTGAAAGTTGAGGCAGTACCTTATAATTGATATCAAGCCATTTCGTGATCCCTGATGCTCTGGGCATGAGGGCGGAGCCATTCTGGAAGAGACCACACCCATTCGAGTGGACATTTTGATTGCTTTTAAGTAACCCCTTGTGTCTATAGAGGCAAAGACCCAAACGGAAAGCGATTCTGATCCACCGCAGGAGGCGGAGCCTATGGTCTGAAATGCTGAGCATGCTGCTTCACGGTCCTTAAAGGACAACAGTTGCCATATTTTCATTTGTGGTTCATCCGGAAGATTTGTGTGTGTTTTTTTTTTTTTTGTTGTTGTTGTTGTTGCAAGGAACCATATCGCATCTTAAATAATAACAGATTTTATTCCATAGGACATCCACCAAAGTGATAGATTTGTCTGCATTCTTTCTAGCCGCATGCTGCCGTTGTTGACTTTGCTCTTAGAAAGCACATTCCATTGAAAGAAGCCCAACGCACAGTACAGTAGTTCGCATCATTCATTATGCCTAAAGCTTCATCATACACTGATGAACACTGAAGGGTGCATAGTGATAATATGTAAACCTACATATTACATATTTCCTTTCTCCCCTCCCCCTAACCCGCCACCCCCCCCACCCCCACCCCACACCCTTTCCATCCAGTCTTCCGGGTTCCCTGGCAACATGATAAAACTCCATTAACTGCAGGTCCCCGATGACCAAAAGGGGGGAGAAAAGTGAGCATCCGAATATGCAGATAGATTTATCAGGCCAGCCATACGTGGCCATCCTCCTGGTCAATGTAATGAGGAGAATATCCCCGGCGAGTGGTCAGAGTGCCTCTGCAGCTTAATGACACTGGATATCTCTCCGACAGGCCCTGAAATATTTGCTCAGGAGACTCTCGCAGGGTTTCAATCTCCTGCAAATCCATTTATATGTTTGCGCTTGATTTATGGCCTTATTTTAACTGTCTCCTACATGCAAATGCAGAAAGGGGTGATGGTGTTGGGAGTGGGGGTGGAGGGGTGTGCGTGGAGGGCGGAGGGGGGGGGGGTTGTTTCTAGGTTCTTAGAAATATACATAATGTGATTCTCAGGGTCATCCCTCCCGCCTGTCAGAATGCATTCCAGCCAGGGAGAAGGAGAGGGACTCGGGGAATTGCTCTTTCCACGGAGAAGTCAGGAGGTGGCCAAATGCGGTCTGCTTTCACATCGGCCTCTCTCGCGTTGCTCCCCTAGTATTTAGGCTGAATACTGAATTAACCGTAAAGTGGTAATACTCCATAAGTTCAAAGTTTTCCTCGTAATTGTGAGCTCCTTGTCTCTTATCAACCCTCACCTGTCCAGTTCTGGTGAAATTCCTGTTTTTGACAGATAGTAGTGGAACCTGCCCGGGTCTTTCTTTCGCTTTTGTCGCCCGTACTACGCCTCATGTTGTGTGCTCCGAGATGCTTTTCTGCTCAACACCATTGAAAAAAAAAAAAAAAAGGTTTGTCTGAGAGACCCAACCTTCCCGTCTCCTCTTTTCAAGAAGGCGTTCGTCAAAGCAGCTCGCCTGATGCTAATATGCCGGTCATTGCTGTATTTGTTGCATTCACATGAAAATGAAGATTGAGGTAGCTGAATGGAACCAGCATTATGGGTAACGTAGGAAACCAACCTTAATTAAGGGTAACATGTCAGTGAAAGAAGTTACTAAAAACTCCTGGGCACCATTGAAGCTCAGATTTTCATTAAAAAAAGATGCAAGACGTTGACTTCACAGCAGAGTTTTCTTGAAGTCTGAAGCGTCTTTGATCGCGCCATAAAGAGGGACAAACAAATGTTTTCCATTTACAGGTTTATTCTTTGAAATATTAAATCATTTATCTGTTCTGCTCAGAGGATTTAATGCCATTGTTCTTTGTAACTGCATTCCCAACATATCTTTAAGTAGAACCTAATTCATGTAAAGTGATGAAAGGTAATCATTTGGTTCCGGTCGGACGTTATTGGAGACGTCTGTCATGTTGCAGACTTTGCATGGACAAAGAAGAGTGTGTTTCATGGCACTTGGGTGAAGCTTGCAATTTGAACGTGTTATTATTATTATTATTTATTTTTTATTTTTTTCAAAAGGAACGAAACACATACACCTGACAAACCTGGGACCTTCCTTTCCGGTCCATTTTCAATCAACACCAATTAAAACCTGATTAATGCGTCTTTTCCTTCGCCTCGAATGAAGACATTGGTATGGATGGATTTTAGAGTGAGTTTGCACCACTGCATGTTGCCTCGAGCATACTCTCTCTCTCTCTCTCTCTCTCTTTCTCTCTCTCTTTCTCTTTCTATCAGGTTCATCATCCAGGGAATACAACTGTGTGTTTGGGAATCTTCTCGCTGCAGCTAAATGGTGAATCTTTAAGTAAATCAGCGTTTTTAGCCCAGTTTCATTCCTGGGAGATATTAAGTATTCCGTTTGCTGCATAAATTTTCAGGTTCCACTCGTGCAACGCTGGGGGGTGTTGAATTTTTTATGACAAAAACGGTCTAATAATTGTTGAACAGATGTAAGTGTTGGGAAAGTGGGCTCCAGCAGACCTCATAAAATACAATTAGCACCGCTAACCCTGGCTTTGCTCTAAATCAGACATGTTTAAAAAGAAACATGGTGTGGTGTTAAAGCACTTAAGTCATTGTTACTATATTAAACAATCGTTTAAGGTTTTTTTTTTTTTTTGCCCTTTATCTGAGTACCCTCTGTTCCAATTATTGATTTCCATGAGAAAGAAGGAAAAAAAAAAAACTACATTACCGTCCTGCAACACCCTATTCGTGTTTACTGCTTACAAATCTCAAAGTTCAGTTTTCCGAGCTACCAGTTCACAGATTCATTATTATACTTGAGAAATCAAAAAATAGTAATAGCTGAAAAAATTTTCATGGTCTTTTTTATTTATTTATTTATTTTTTTAAATCACTGCCTCACCTCCCTAAGTTTCCAAAAAAAAAAAAAAAAAAGTTGATGTCTTTTTGTTCTCTGGAGTTTTCTGTTTTTATTTATTTATTTATTTATTTATTTATTTATTTATTTATTTTTTTTTGTACTTCTCAAAATATTACCAGTTGCTGGATTGACGACACTAAATTCTTCATCATTTGTTCATTCCATATATCGTCTCCCTCTTCCAGTATGGACGGGACAAACAATAAGATTGATGCAACCACCAGTCTGATGCAAGACCACCAGTTAACGAAACATCGATTGCCATTGGCGCCAGATCAGTATCGTAATTTAAGGAATAAATAAAAATAATAAATCAGGGGTTGAGGGTACAGTATTCGCCGCCTCTCCGTTACTTCATTAATCCTCTCACCGCATTACAGAACCATTTATTCCTGTCTCCGGCATTCTTCCCCTCCGTACACGACGGAGCCGTTTAATAAACCTCGATTAATTCTCGTATGGCACTAAGAGATTATTTTGTTGGCTTTTAATTACACGCAGTATACTCGAAATCATTCACTGGCAGTCGGGACGTTATCAAATAATAAATGTAGGTGTAATTTTTTGGGGGCCTAGAATTTAATCCTAAAGTCTAAATCCATTATTTCCCCCCCATTATTACTTACTCCCTCAAATTGTCAAATAATTTCTACATCATTATTTACTAATAAAGCCTAAAGCGTGTTTTTTTTTTTTTGTTGTTGCCTGAAAGCCTCAGAGACAGGAACATGTTACACATTAGTACATGACTGTACTAATGGAGTCAGTAGCAGGTGTTTGTCATTAAGACGACAACAATTAACACCGTGTGTGTTTGGAGCGTACATGTGTTAATGTGAATTTGAAAAATAAAATGAAGCAAATGGTGTTAAATCTAATGTCATGGCTAAGTCATGTGTGAAAATGATTCCTCTTGCTCCCAGAAGCACACTCTCACAATCTGTGTCCTGGAATATGTCCTGTACCATCAGGGAAGAAAAACTCCATAGATGTGATGTGCTGGAGATTCAGTACATTCAGGTCGTCAGCTGACTTCATTTTATTGCCACATGACGCTGCTGAGTCTCGACCTGAGCGACTGAAGCAACCCCAGATCATAACACTGTCTCCAGAGGCTTGTACAGTGGACGCTATGCATGATGGGAGCATCGCTTCATGTGCTTCCCTTCTTACCCTGACACGCCCATCACTCTGGAATAGACTCAATCTGGACTCATCAGGTCACATGACCTTTCTCCATCGTCCAAAGGTTGCTTCAAAGTCCAACCATTATGCTCTAAGTGGTTTTCTCACGGACACACAGCTGTTTAGTCCCAATCCTGTGAGTTCTCATCACATTGTGTGTGTATGGAATTACTATTATTTCTATTGTCCAGTTTTTACTATGCAACATCTAAGCATTTAAGAGTTTTCTGATCATGGTCATTCACAGTTTTTTTTTTTTTTTTCTTTTTTACCTGACCTGATTTCTCATGCAAAGTTGCTGATTCAGCACTATCTTTCCAGGATTTACAGAAATGTGTTGGACAGTTCTTGACCCAATTCCAGTCATTTATTGAATGTTTTATTTGATGAATTACAATACCTTCTTTCCCCCATATAGTGTATATTTTAGTGTTTGGCGGGGAGAATTTTTTTTTCTCATCCAATCAATCAATCAATCAATCAATCAATCAATCAATCAATCAATCAATCAATCAATC
The DNA here is from genome assembly GCA_013621035.1 of Clarias magur. Classification (NCBI taxonomy): domain Eukaryota; kingdom Metazoa; phylum Chordata; class Actinopteri; order Siluriformes; family Clariidae; genus Clarias; species Clarias magur. The sequence goes on along the minus strand of QNUK01000127.1, from coordinate 1,555,142 downwards.
AATCAATCAAAAGGAAAGTCTTCATTTAATCTCTTAACCAATCACGAAAGCATAGAATAAAATGATGTTTAAATAAAGAAACGTAAAATTAGAATTGTAAAATAATAATAAAAAAAAATGATTTTTGCAAAAATGAATATTTTTTTTTAAAAATGAATAAAAATGAATGTAAAAAGTAAACAAAAAGAGGCAAGCATGCAATGAAAACTAACTGACTGACTGGCTGACTAAATAAATAAATAAATAAACATATGAATAAATATATAAATGGATAAATGCACTCGTATATCTTTTTCCTATTTACCCTCTACAATATTTAGTATTTTCTAAATACAGCAAAATATGGCATTAATTTATTTCATTAAATAACTATATTTATTTCATTAAATGCATATTTGTATCTATTTATTAATACAGTTAATGTTGTGGAGCATTTATAAAACTATTTGAAGAAGTAAAAAAGCTTGTCCTGAACTCATAAAATATTGTGTCCTAAATAATTTCTTCTAAATGTATAACTTTACCTCTGACACTGGAGACTCCTTCCTAAAAATAATCCTAAATCTCCTTTGCTCTTAGGAAAAGAAGAAAAAAAAAAAAACTCACCATATTGTATACACGTGTTTATTTAGAGTGTTTTATTATTAAGTCCCTGTGAATGAGCTGCTACTATAGAAACCTTAACTATATGGATTATTAACACATCTACCTCCAGAGCTGCAGTTTTAGAAAATTAAATATTAGGCATCACCGATCTTTCCCCAAATCTGCTATGCCATCACACAGAGACACAACTGGCTGGCACGTTGCCTGGCAACGAGGTAATGATGGTCTGTGCCAGCTTTCTGTCCCGATGAGAATAAAGCTAATTTGTGTTGTTGAGTACCTCCTGCTGAGGCCTGGGACCCGAATCCTCACCGTGTCCCGCTGTATCCTGCCTTTTCAGTGCTGCGTCATTTCTGATGCTAGCACGCTAACGGCGTTGATCAAACGGCGATCCGTGTGTGTGTGTGGAATTCCCACAGATGAAATCAGCCGTGATGAGAGTGAAACGATTCAAAAGAAAATAATGTTTCTTCTGCGTAACATGAAACACGGGGCTCAGATTAATCACAACACTTCAGGTCATCCGCTCTCTGCGTTACTCACGGGCTCACACTTCAGTCGGATTAATTACTTTTGTTTTCTCAACAAAATATTACAACAAAAAGAAGTCGGTTTATTTGTTCTGTGTGTGTGTGTGTGTGTGTGTGTGTGTGTGTGTGTGTGTGTGTGTGTTGGATTTCATCATTATCACACAAAACAAAATAATCAAACATCACCCGCTGAGATTAAAGTTAAAATATTAGAAACAGTATGAGGTCAGAAGTTTACTTTTTTTTTTTTTACTTAGTTTTTTTAAATTTTTTTTTTTTTTAACACACATCCATCTTCGAATCAGATTTCAAAAGCTATCCGTTTTTACTTATTTTGTTTTTGTTTGTTGCTTTGTAAAACTACAGAAGCATTGCTTTGCCACAAACTATAAACTATAAAACACTATAAAAGATAGGTAGATATGTACTGTAGATACTCGATGGACAGACACCTAGACGGTAAAACAAATATACCTACAGTTACAGACAAACAGGCAGACATATAGGTAGGCAGACATACAGACAGACAGGAAGATAGCCAGACAAATATCCATACAGATAGAGACAAATAGAGACAGACAGATAGGATAGAAAGTCCGGCAGACAGAAAAATATGCCTACGCATAAACTGTAGACTGACAATCAGCCAGACAGTTGGGAAGATATTCAAGACAGATAGACAGAAAGGTAGACAAATATACTGTACATACACATAGAGAGAGAGACCAATGGATGGATAGACTGCCAGGCAAACAGACAGATGGAGACAGACGGAAAGATAGACTCATAAATAAATAAACAGACAGTCAGACAGACAGACAGACAGACGCACACAGAGACAGACAGACCAAAAGGTGGTCACATAAGACAATCACATACACAGTGAAACAAAAATGTCTACAGATAGAGACAGACAGATAGCCACATAGGTAAGCAGGTAGACAGACAGACATAAGAAATATATGTCCAGACAGTCTGGCAGGCAGACAGACAGACACTTGGACAGACATCCAAAGAAGTATGCCTACAAATAGAGACAGGCAGTCTGGCAGGCAGACAGACAGACAGACAGACAGACAGACAGTCAGAGAAGTATGCTTACAGATAGAGACAGACAGACGAGCAGATAGACAGAAAGCTAGATACACAATAGACAGCCAGACAAATATACACAGAGATTGTTACAGACCAGCAGCCAAACAGACAGATGAAGACAGGCAGACGGACAGACACATAGAAGCAAATATATGTAGAGATACAGACAGACATATACTGTAGATAGTTAAACAAATAAAGAGTGCCAGACAGATAGACAGACAGACAGACAGACAGACAGACACACAGATAAAAGCTGCACAAATTAGTACACAGATAAAGACTCTTACACTGATTGAGGTTACAGAGGGGAAGCACTGAAATAGAAATTAACTAGCTTGAGTGTAAGAATCGATAAATACATGGACCATATGTTTGATATACTGCACAGTTCCACATGTCCAGATTTGTGCAGCATGACTTCCTGCAGCGCCGCTTATGACCCAGTGTTTGTGCGTACTGTGTAAAATGTATCAATAAAGCGCGTGTGTATTCTCTCCCCTACATTATGATCAACAGTCAGCTTATAGCCTGAGACGCGATGAAACGCAGAACATCGTGACACCAGCGTCATGGCTGCGGACTGAGCGTTCACCGTTCATTCACTTTACAATATAGTAGCCTTTCCTTCACTTTTCCTCCTCCTTATCAGAGGGAGACACGCTACAGTTTGATCGAGCGCTGCCCTTGGATTCCTCTTGCCAACAGGACCGGAATTTCTTTCGGGTGCCTCATGTTGTCGAGTCGAGTCGTTGCCGAGGCCGTAAAGATAAGTTAAAGCTATAAAATGCACGATCTGGCGTGACTGTTAATTTCTCGGGTTAATTCACAAAGCTCATTCTGTCTACTCCACGCTCTTGAAGAGTACCCCCTAGGAGGAAAGACAATAGGGTGTGTGAGTGGCACCGATTGCCTAAGGGGGGGGTGGGGTGGGACTGGGGTGGGGGGGGGGGGCAGGACTGGCTCCATCAGGATACCCAAAAGGTACGGAGCCGAATAAAGCCCGGGTCTACGCTTGATTGGCAAACAAAGTAGGCACAGGCACTTAGGAATTCAATTGCATTTTACCCATCACCATTTCTGCTCAGCTTAAATTATGCTCCTGGACTAACAGCTTCTATTAACTCTACCGGTCCCTATTCAGGTGCTAATTGAGATGAAACCGGGGTTTGTCAAGGCAATTATAACAAATAGCTCGAAATGGCTAGAGATGGCCTTTCAAAGAGCTAAAACTGCACCGAGGTATTAATCCTTTATAGTCACGACATGAGTAATAAAGGGTGAAATTAGCACTGTATCATATCTGCATAGATGATATGATATCATTATGTACCTGTACGTATGCTTTGAATAGTAATAATAAAAAAAAAAAAAAAAAAGTTAAAAAAAAAGCTGAACGGTGTGAGATGTCAGTTTGGTCGTCGTAGGTGCGGGAGGTGGGGAGTGTGTGTGTGTGTGTGTTGGGGGGTGTTTGGGGTGGGGTTAAAAGTATCGCACCTGAATGAGTTTCACATGAAATCGCGTTGCGTTTGACAGCCGAAGGGTCAGCTCGTGCCGATTCCCGCAGTGTTTTTCATATGCACTTAAAGGAAAGGAATAATTATCTGGACTTTGGAATAATACGCAGCTCGCCGGGGAGCGTTAGGAATAAAAAAAATAATACTTTTTTTTTTTTTTTTTTTTAAAGCGTTCGAGTTCATTAGAGGCACATGTAACTTAACAAACCTGCTGCCACGCTATAAATAAATCAGTAACAGTTATTTCTTTTTTAAATGTAAAGTTCTTCTAACACATTTGCTTTAGTTTGTGTAATATGAATAAATCATGAGGTTCTCAAGTAACATTAATAAAGTGCTGCAAATAACCTTGTGTTACGTATCAGCCAAATAATCAACTGATGCGATCAAAGATGCATAATAACGATGTTTCCGGTCCAATTCCTCCCTGTTCGTCTTTTCAAATAAACAAGCTAGGCAGCTATTTTAGAGCTCAAACCTGCAAACGTTATAGTCAACATGAGAACATGGCTGTATTTTGGTTGTTTAATGCAGGGGTATACCTGTACGTACAGTACAACTAAACGTAAGAAATCGTATTTGCTTACTTTTCTCTGATATAATTCCGGGGACCTAAAGGCAATTCCGTGTTGTCTTCTTGTTCTCTCTACTCTGAGGACAGGAATTACGAGATACTGTACAGCTGAATGTAGAATGAGCGACGACGAACATGTCATGGAAAGTCGTGAGGTTGGTAACTGGCAAGATTGGACGAAACTGAGGCCCGAACAAGACAAGACAAGAGACGGGATATTCACTCCTGGAAGGCAAGGTCATTTGCTTTATGATGATTTACACAAGTTCTCAGCAATGAATCAAAAAGGAACACTGGTCGAAAATAAACGACGCATGATAAATCAATGGTGGAATGGTGGCACAGTGGATGAGCGGTGAGCACTGTCACCTTGCACCTCCAGGGTCTGGGTTCGAGTCCCACCTCGGCGTCTGTGTGCATGTTCCCACATGGTTGGGTTGGTGTGTTTCCTCCACATACATACAGTACTTTGGTTTGCACCCACAGTCATTGTGTGGCGTTCCCAAGTTGCCTGTAGTTTGTGAGTTCATGTGTGAATGTTGACCGGAGGTTGTACCATGGTTGTGGAAATGCGAATATTAACGGTCGCTAGTTTCTAGATGGATGTAAATAAAGGATTGAAAAAATATTAGAGTATAATTGTGTGAATAAAGTTCTCTGTAAGGAGATGCTTACTTATAGATCGAGTCTCTAGTATCAGAGCTTTGTAACGTCCAAATTTACGCTGTAAATTAAAGCTTTGCGACATTTCTATAATTAAAGGCTGTTTAAGTGACATAAACAAACAAAAAAAAAAACTGCATGTGCAACATGTTCGCATTAACTGTGAGACACTCACTCACTCACTCACTCATCCTAGGAGACGTAGGGCACAAGGTGGAGGACACCCTGGACAAGATGCCAATCCATCACAGGGCACACACACACACACACACACACACACACACACACACATACACACACTACGGGCAATTCAGGAATGCCAATTAGCCTAATCTGCATGTCTCTGGACTGTGGGAGGAAACCCACCAAGCACGGGGAGAACATGCAAACTCCATGGACACAGAGGCTATAAACGAGCCTGGCCGGGAATCGAACCCGGACCCTGGAGGTGCAACGTGACAGTGGTGACGCCCCATACCATACTATCACATTTGTATTGAACTGGAGTCACTGTGTTTGCGAAATGCACGACATTATGTTTTTAGGTTTATTATTACCTGACTGAAATGTATTGATTTTTATATATATATATATATATATATATATATATATATATATATATATATATATATATATATATAATACTTTTTTTTACGTTTTAAAATAAGTTCTAGAGTGTGTCCCGCTTCCCGAAGTCCTTGCATAACTTGATAATTAGGCAAAGTCTGGGCAAACAGGAAGTACTGCAGTTTGTAGAAAAACACGATGCTTAGAGGTGACTTGTGTGTTTGTTCATGGCAGGTATGAGAGTGTGAAGGTGTGAGGTTGTGAATGACAGACGAAAACAGAGAGGAAGAGAAAGAGAGAGAGAGAGAGACACAGGATATGTGTTGACACCAAGAGGATAGAGCAAAGCTGCTAACAAAGCATTTGAGGCTAATCAACTTAGCGGTAATCCATTATTATAATTTTTTTTTTTCAACTGCAAAATGTATAATAATAACAATAACAAATACCTGGGATTCATTTCTCTCTGTCTCTCTCTCTCTCTCTCTCTCTCTCTCTCTCTCTCTCTCTCACACACACACACACACACACACACACACACACACATTTGCAGAGGCAGGTATTATTTGTTGCCAAAAGACTTCCTGTACGACTTTGTCCTCATAACTCATTTAAAGATAACGTTCAAGCTCGTCGACTCTCCAGGTGCCGCGCGCCCTCAAAATATCGCAATATGGAGATCCAGGTTCTAATTGGGTTTTGGGAACGTCGCTATCAGTCGTGGTCCGTTTGACCAAAAGAATATTATATTAAAAATGTTAATCATTCTTGTAATACAGTATGTGTCGCTTATCACAATAAGAAGTTACATTAAATTACATTTACATTTGATAATCATCTTATTTCATGATTTATTGGGGGTTCCCCCGGAAGCTCTTGATAGACGCTTAACCATTTATGTCTTGAAATAAACAAAATCGCATTAGTCTATTGAGGAAATATCAACAAAAATGTTCATTCTGTCAAATGTGTCGAGAACATTTTTACGTCTGGGTGTGAGATTAGTGTGTGTTTTTTTGAAACATTTTAGTGAATGTTAGAAGAGTTGGCATGCAATAACATTTACTGTATGCGAGGATTTTGGGTTAAAGTGAGATCGTTTCCTGAATGTAGGCGCACACACATTTGCACACTGTTTGAGAATTTGAGAACGCCAATTAAGACTAAACGTAGTGGCCGGAGGAAAGTCACAAAACATGCAAGGTGGGAATCGAACCCAGACCCTGGAGGTGCAACGTGACAGTGGTAACGACTAAGCCTCTGTGCGACTGCATGAAGGAACAATGATGTCGGATCTCACGTCAGACATCTAGCTCATATTTATAGGTTCTAATCCGTATCTATAACTACGGCTAAAGATCGCTGTGAATATTTTGTTCTTATTTACGAAGGAAAAGAACAAAGAACACCATGCATAACCCTGAGCTGTCCCTGCGTACGACCGGACAGTCGAAATGAAACCTGACGACGGCGACGACGGTGCACTCCGAGGGCCTCCGATATGGCAGACCTAATAAACACAGAGGTTTTTAACTGAGTTTATTCCCGTTCCTCAGAGAAGGTGGAGCCATAATGCACTGCGTGTTATGCTGGCATTGAGTGGTGCAGTACATATTGTTATATTATTACGAACACTCCCAACAGTACCAGTCGATTTATATATGCATTCATTGGCCTTAATTCCTCAGAAGGACCATGCGCTGTGCATTTCCTTTTTTCCACGCTGAGTATTTCCCCATTCCTCCAGCCTCATTTACAGTCTCAATGGGCTGCACCTTTCAGAAGGTAAAGTGCCTCTCTCCACTCCACTGTGATGCATATTTCTCTCCTTTGTTGCAGCGTTAGTGTCAATTCACCCTCAAAAGGCATTGCCAATTTGTCTTCTTTTTTGGCACGGCCAATTTAAATGCACTGGCTTTTATGCAAAACATACTAAAACCAAGCATTTTCCTCTAAATTGGACATTTTTATGGTTATAATTTTGCCATTCTGATGGCGGCAAAGCGCTACCCTAAAGGGATTGTGCCTCTTATCTTTTGTGCTCGCGCGTGATGTCTGGATGACAAGTTTCTTTAATATGCATGGAGAACGGCAATTTCGGATGACGTCGGCCGTCACTTATCACGTGGCACGCTCCGAAAGGAAATGCCCGCTTCCTGATATTTGGCGCTAATAAAAATGTCATTGCGCTAGATTCATTCTGATCATGTTGATGATGCAGAGAGCTGAAACAAAACAAAAACGACACCTCCCCCCCCCATCCAAAAAAAAAAAAAAAAAATGCTGTGCGTTTCTCAAAGCTGAACGAATACAAAACAAACACATTGATGTATACAGTAGTTAGCACGCCGCTAACGTGCATAAGGGGCAGCAGAAAAGTATTAGAAAGCATAAAAGCGTGATGTAAAAAGATCAAACATTGTTATTTGGATAGACACGTTCTCAACGGGACTCATCTTTGACTGTAACTGCGCTAAGTCGTAGCAGCCGGACGCTTTAGAAAAAACTCGCTTTTATTGCGGCTATAACTGTAAAATGTCATGATGTTCCGTTACTTTGATGGAAATTCAAGCTTTATTGTGCAGCTTTGTATATAATAACCGATCATGCACATTACGCAACGGGCTGAACATAAGCCGTAAAAGTGTTTAAAGACCCAAAACAAATGCGTTTGATTGATTTAGGTAGAAAGAAAAACAAAACAAAAACAAAAAAACACACACACAAAACATACGGAGTGTGCATGTGTCAAGTAAGTGTGCAAGGGAATATTTTGGGCGGCGAAACGTAGTTAGAAATCCTGATGAACTGTCGGAAATACTACAGAACAACCCAAGTTATTCGTTCACATCTTTATGTTTGCAATTGGATTTATCTCATTTTCCGTATGCAATTGTTGAAAAAAAAAAAAACGTTTGTGTGTTACTTTAATTCACGATCAAGTGCTTTGAAGTGCCGCGAGTTGAAGTCAGAAGTTCAAGGTGTGATTGTTGATATGAAGTTTGATCTTGATGTAAGGAAGGTCCAGTTTGAGAGACCTGAAAAAAAAAAAAAAAAAAAAGAAAATTCAAATGACTTTGTTTTCTTGATCGAGGTAAGATGTGTTTAAGAAAGAAAAACATTCGGAGCTAATGAGGGACTGAGCGTTTATTGCTGCTATAACAGAGGCGCGAACAGGAAATACCTTGTTTTTGGGAAAATGAACTGCTTGTAAAATATGTCATTCTTTGATCGACAAACACTTGCGCTCATTAGTTTATCTTTGTTAAAAGTTGCCTTTGGTGTTTTATGTCTTTTCTAACAGCAGAGGTACGGCTTCCATGTGATCACGCCACTCCATCAAATCAATCATTTCCTAGCGGAACCCTAAAGTAAAGCATTATGAGTTCTAATTAACAGATCCTTCGAAGATCTCTTCGCTCATTGCAACATCTAAAAATAAGATTTTGCTCACTGATTTTTTATTTATTTATTTTTTTCCCTCCTTAACAAAATAACCCGAATAACTAAAGATATTTCTGAATCCTTGCCCCCGTCTTACTTAACAGCGGCGTGCTGTGTGCAGTTAATTTAGCTTCGAAAACCCCAAACTGCTAATGTTCAGCAGCAGGAATCCGATCTCCGGGCTCACGCTTAGAAATAAACCTCTCTATGATTTGCGTGCACTTTGCTTTTTGGCGGCGGAGCTGCGAGGCTTTTACCGTCCTCTGTCAGCGGTGTTATTAAGAGCCATGATAAGAGGCGGCAGTGTGTGTCAATCAGCGCTGAAAGCAAGAGGGCTGGAACGGCTTGCCTCCTCTCATCTGCATACAGCTCTCTCGCTTGTGTGTGTGTGTTTTTTCTTCTTCTTTTTTTTTTTTTTGCTATGTGTGCTAACTTTATTGGGACATATCTCTGTGTGTGTGTGTGTGTGTGTGTGTGTGTGTGTGTGTGTGTGTGTGTGTGTGTGTGTGCGCGCAAGTATCTGCCTGTTCGGTACACCCCGCTCCTCCGTGTGTGTCTCTGTCCCCATCCCCGTTCTCTCCAGCACAATTAAAAATGTATAAGGCTGAAAGGGAGGACGGATTATATGCACGTCTCTTGCGGCTGCTGATCCGGAATTTGAAGCTGTCACCAAAACGGTGTTGGGGATATGGTGGTGGTGGTGGTGGTGTGGGGGTCCGGGGGTGGTGGTGGGGGTGGTGTTTAAAGGGAAAGGTGGGAGCCGGAACACCACCGAAGCTCTCAAGACCTTATCGTCGACTCGTTCTTCATTCCCCAGGACTTTCCGATCCTCGCGTCTTTTAAATAAAACGAATGCTTTTATTTACTGTTTTTTTTTTTTTTTTTTTGTGTGTGTGTGTGTGTGTGTGTCATTCCTCATGTCGCCTGGACCAGGAGCAACTGAATACCACAAGCACACAACACATATGTAACATATGGTTGGGCATGAAGGGCCATCGCAGCACAGTATATCTATGCTTATATAGAGTGAATATGGAGAGTGTATTCACTCACCAAGGTTTTAAAATATGCAATGATCTCCTTTGAACAGTGAGATGAATAGTGAGATGTGACTGATGTAACTGTTGTTGTTGTTGTTGTTGTTGT
>QNUK01000127.1:1515000-1540000 GCA_013621035.1 Clarias magur | reverse complement strand
ATGTAATGCAATTTAAGGCCAGTATTAAATACATTTTCTAAATTAATGTTAATGTCCTTGTAATATCCACAAAAAGGAGGAGGACATCAGAGAAATCAACATCTTAATTAAAGACAGTGCTTCGAGCTAGTGTAAGGCGGTGCGTGATCCAGATATGCTTCCTGTTGCTGGACTGCCACGTCGCCTAGACGAGCCCATTTTAAGAAGTAATGCATTATGAAACATGGATTTATTTCTTTTGCGCAATTATCGCACTGACTTGTTGATGTCTTTATTTATGTTCTTAGCTTTAAAGCACCCATATTTTACTAATTTTTCTATAAGTTAATACAGCGTGTCTGTTAATGCCCCGGCTGAAATACCCCTCAGAAACTCCTCCAGCTGAGAAACAAGTCAGGGGGAGGGGCTTTTCTTATATGAGGTCACATTAGGGGAGAAAATTGAATTGGCATGTATAATCTTTGCCAATAATAATAATAATAATAATAACAATAATAATAATAATAATAATAATAATAATAATAATAATAAAATTGCATAATACATGGTCATACTACGTGCTAGAAAGCATTAAAGATGATAATCTGTGTACAAGTTTGATATGTCTGAACAAATATTTTATTTGTCATGTACACAACCATACACTGTGTGATATGCAGGGGAACAACTATACGACTGTCTGTGACCTAAAATGGAAAGATGCAATAGAATAGAATAGAATAGAATAGAATAGAATAAAAAGATTACATTACAATGACATTAAAATTGCTCTAGAATAATACAATTTATCTAAAGACAACATTTCGAATAAAAAAAAAATGGAAAAAAGAAAATAGGCTTAAAAAAGCAAAAATTAAATGAAATAGAAAACATGACTGACTAGTTCTAGTAATTTGACCAGTTCTATTTTTAAACTTACTGATCACTTAAAAGCATTAATGAGTTGTGCGTCCCTTTGTTGCTGCATCTTTTTTTCTCAACCCATCACTCGTACTGTATGTCCACCTCACGTTCACTCGCATGTCCATTTCCTGTTGCAGAATAGCAGCTTTCATCGAAAGCGAATGACTTCGGGTGACTTTCTCTACACAGTAATGAGCGGTACCTTTCCATGGAGGCTTAACGCAGTGTAATAAGGCTATTCTGAGATGTAAAAAAATCGGTCATGTGACAAGCAGAAAACTTCAAGGTTCAGAAGTGAGAGAAACTTCTTTAATTTCTTCATTTAATTTTCATTAGCTCCAAGCCGAGACTGCTTTTGTCATTCATTTGTTTTCTTTCATTGCTATGCAAATGCACCATCCATCACTCATCTATCAGTCATTATTCCAAAAAAAAAAAAAAAGAAAACACAATTCTGTGTTTGCCATATATTTCTCTCCTACCAGCCCAAGCTGCTAACACAGTAGAAGAAGAGACGCCCGTGTGGCATTAACCTCAGTTAACAGCTTCAAATGAGCTATTAAACTGTTCATACGGAGACAAATTTTGAGTGCTATTCAAGTGGGTCTTTAGAAGTGACTTTTTCGTCTCTAATACGTTCTCGAGATATGTGAGAATACTACTAATTATAGGCTTTCGTAATGTGCCATGGCAGCCCTCCACAGAGCCGACTTCACTCATCCTCTCCGGCTCCCACTCTCCTAAAGTAGTTACGTACATTTACTGGAACAATGCGTGAATGCTTATCGAATGTCTGCTTCCTTTTCTCCTGTACCGTCCCTCTGCCGCTATCTTATTGCCTAAACGCGCCGTCTGCGCCGTCTCCATCTCGCCGAGCGAAGTGTGTGTTCCAGCATTCACCCGGACAATGGCTTCGCTCATTTATATGACACGGGAATCAACAGAGTGAGAATCTACCCATGAAAGGAAAGAAACTGTCATTTTTTTTTTTTTTTCATAATTCATTTTGCTGATAAGATGTAAAAGTGTTTTTTTTTTTTTTTTTTTAAACTTGAAAAAAGTGATTCACGCGCCATTTTGAATCGCTTATCCGCATCTGTCCTAGAATGCGGCGTTTGATCAGAACCCTGGCACGTTTTCCGTTTTCATCAGTGCGTGTCTTTCAGTAGATAAGAACACACACACCCGGCGATCACGCTATGATCCGAAAGCCTCTGAGCAAGGTGATCTGTGAAAACGAGTCGGATCCGAATTGACTCTCTTCAGGAAGGGAATCACATATGGTGCATGGTTTTTCAAAGTGATCATTGAAACTTAGCCAAAGGACAAAACTGTAGTACCACAGAAAACACCGCTCAAGACCTCAAAATGAAAAAAATGGAAAAAATACAAATAAAAATCTGTTCGTTAGTGGGTGTTCCTACGTCACAGTTGGTTGTTATGTTTACCTTGATTGCGTCTGGCTGGGCAAATTAATGAGCTAGCAAAAGAACCTATCAGACTTTTTTGCTCCTTTAAGGATGTTTTTTTTTGTTTGTTTGTTTTTTTTTTTTTTTTTTACCTAAACACAATTAAAGGTTCATTGTAAAAAAAAAAATCTATAATAAAATGGTGCTCCCCCCCTCCCCCCAAAAAATGCATTAATAAATTAATAAAATAAAATAAAAATGGTTCCAAGTAGAATGCTAAGAGCGTAAAATTCCAAGGAACCAATGAAGAGCAATTCTTGCTAAAAGTGGACGCTCAAGCCTAATTTTCCTTCTTACATTATTTTCTTCTTAATAGCTACAACCTGTCTGGTATGCTTGAAAAAAAAAAGTTCTTTAAGGATCTATTGGATGTAATTAAGGGTTCTTGTCCTTCTAAAAAACCTGGAGATAATTGGAACCCATTCTAAAGGGGAAATACTCTGTTAGATGTTTAAAGTGTTCCCATAAGGTGGACCATTAAGAAGAACTTTTAAGTAATACATATTTTAAGTGTCTACACGTTTTAATGACCCTGTTTTTATTATTATTACTACTACTACTACTACTACTATTATTATTATTATTATTATTATTATTATTATTATATTATTATTATTATTATTTCTGTTTTCTTACTAAGTTATTTTATTTCAACAGAACTTTTTACAAATATTAGCGTGGCATGAAGATTGCCAAGATGTAAAATCATCTACCAGAAAACGAATAAAATAATAAATGAGTAATGTACATATTGATGATATTCACGTTGTCAAGTTGTTTGACAAAATGACAAAATGCTAAGTAAGTTATTCTGCACTCAAAAAATAATAATTTTTGGCATCGTGTAGCATTATTATTTATTTTGCTAAAATAAATCACAAGTAGTCTTCAAGTCAAACTAGTCCTTTTGTTTGTGCATGAAATAAAAAAATTTAAAAATTCAATATGGTATTGCACCAGTTGAAAATATGAGGGAAGTCATAACTGGACTGTGCAGAATAACAGAACACAGTTATGAGACCAAAAGCTCCCTTTATTTCCCTATATAATCCCCTGATAATGCTAATGCACTTATCCCAGCATCCCACTAGTGCTTGGACACCATTAGCCATGACCGACTGCCTGCTTCATGTCTGAAAACACTGGCCTCCCAGGAACTCCTTCAATAGCTTTTCCGAATATGCAATGAAATGACTTGAAGTGAGGTCAGGACTGTACAGGAGATGTGACAATAACTACCAGCCAAGGTCCTGTAACGTGCGAGCGGTGCACTGGGACGTATGAGATTGTGCTGAAAAAACAGAAAACCTTTGCTGATCAAACCAGAGTTTTTTTTTTTCCATTAAAGGAGTTTCTGGCATTTCAGACGTGACTCTGGCGTACTGATTGTATAGAGAAATAAAGTGTGTTATTCTGTTATTTTGCATAATTAAAAGACCTGACTCATAACTTTGTAAATGTAAGTTTTATTCAGTGGGTTTAATTCAAACGTCTAATTTTAAAGGTAGTTATAATAATGTATTTTGCAGATTTTACTTAACTGGAAAATTCTGCTCTTAATTTAAATCTGTTAATGTTACGATACATAAATCGATTTCACTTTAGTGAAGGCCGTTTTGGCGTGATGCACTGATTGATGTCTTGATATTTCTTATACTACAACGATTTGATAACGATAAAGACGTTTGATCACTTCAACAAAGACACCTCAAACTTTTTATTTATTTTCATACAGTTGCGGTTACGTTTGTGGATCATACATGAAACGGTGTCAATGAAATGAAGATCATGTCATGACGGAACACTTTAAGGAAATGGTAGAACACCTTCTGATCAATCAAAATCGACAACTTCGTTATCAAGAAGTTAAAACACTTCCTGTCCTAATGGCAGCATTTCGAAAGGTCATTATCGTAGATCGCACGTGAGAATTTAAACCGCTCGTAAACCACTCGTCTTTCCGACCTCAAATGTCATCACTGTGTGCGTGTGTGTGTGTGTGTGCCTGTTTGTGTGTCTTTTAGCAAAAATGAACTTAAAACGTGAGGGAAAAAAAAAACAACCCACACAGATGCATGGTTATCTCTTACTCACTTTCTAACACGAAGGGGAAGCTTGGTTTGTTCGACCACAGACGCAGTGCTGCAGAAGACGGATGATGATGATGATGATGGTGGTGGTGGAGGTGGTGGTGGTGGGAGGGAGGATGGTGGGTTAAGAGAGGCAAGTCGGTGCGGTTCTACTTTTCTAAAGACCTGCATTTTTTTTCTGCATTATTATTATTTTTTTTTTTCACGTTCTGTCTGCTGTAATTTCCGTGACTGACACCTGCTGTAGAAAGTCCTAAGAAGTTTGGAAAAAAAAAAGAAAAAAAAAAAAAAAACCTTTATAAGATTTCCCTAAAAACCATAATAGGCTCGGATAGCTTGTCGTAGAATTGTCAATCTTTAAAAAAAAAAAAACTTTGGAGCAAGTGGCTTTCATTAAAGCCATCACAATCTGTTGTGAAGAGCTGCCTTTTGTTTAACAGATCAGTCATTTTCCTTCGGAATAAAGCGCAAACGTTAAAGCGAGCGTGCCATCCAGTTCTGCCCCATCTCCTTTCTGCCTTTGTGTCGATGAGGGACTGTAAACCGCGGAGAGTCCGTGCACGTGTATAATAGCCCGTGGCATTACAATAGGGACTCGAGTGTTATCTTGACAGCGGAGAACGGCTGCTTTTGTCTGACGAGTGTATTGTTGTCGAATGTATGTTGGGTTGGGCGCAACGAGAAACACTACAGAGGGGCTTTTACTTCCGCTGCTCGGAGTGAATCGGGCCAAACCGTTCAGTTTTTCTTTAAAGGTTAAAAAAAAAAAAAAAAAGAAAGAAAAAACGTATGTCCAAAAGTCATGGAAATGCACGTGACCTGCAAGTGTGTAAGGAACACACGCATTGGACGGCTTTTTAAAAATACATTTCTATTTACGTTTATTGCGGTCCGTAAACATGGCTACTCCTTCACCAGCCGTTCATTTTTGTCCTGTTCTTAATTAGAAGTTAGTAAAACAGACATGCTGACGTTAATCCTTTCCAGTGAAAATCATACCCTTGTGCTACATGTGGCTCTGGGCCATTGCGGATTGGATATGCAGGTCTGCTGGAGGTGTAAAGTGGGGGCACCACTTTACACCGCCAGCAGACCTGCATATCCAATCCGCAATGGCCCAGAGCCTGGGTGCTGCAGGTTGCGGGGTCCAGCCACTGGGATCAGACTTGTTTGTCCAGAGCATCCCATGGATGCTCAATCAGATTGGGATCTATGGAGTATGAAGGCTTGATCAGGGACCTTTGGGTGTTTGTCTATTGGGCCCGTGTGCCGTGGTGCACTGGGTGTTCTGATGCCTTTCTATCATGGCCACAGGGTTGTGCTGCATTGGCTCGTCTGGAGAGGGTAGCTTTTGGTCCTCGCTGGCATAGAGGAGCCTTGGATGCCCATGATCCTGTCACCAGTTCACTGGTGTGTAATTGTTGATCAGTGTTGTTCACGTCACCTAACTGATGCACAACCAAGCATGAACATATTCATATTATGAATGTTGGCATTATAGCATTCATAATGTGGTGTAGACATTTTTACAATAATGTATTTAAATCAGTTGTAAACTTTATAAAGTGTTCATGCAATATAATAATACCATTATAACACATTATAGCTTAAATGAAAATAGATTCTGCTACAATGTCTAAGTGCATGGTGTCTTTGGTAATGTCTTTAATGCATAATGTGCTGTACTGCGAATGCATTCATTACATCTTACAGTATAATGCATCCGTAAGGCGTTACGCACATTGTTATACTGTAATAATATAATGATGACAGTGTTAATTAATAATGCATGTATTAATTGTAAAGAGAATGTGGTTGACACATGATATATTCGATACTTAAGAAAGTTATTAATAATAAGGTTATAATGTCATGAAAACGCGCTTAAAATATTTCCATGAATATTATACCCATGAATTAATTTAGAATTTGATGGGAATGTAATGCATTTTAAATAGTGCATAAAACTATGTATGAATATATTATCAACATTGTTATAAGCTGTAATGTAAACATTTTATAAATAATTATAACCATGTGAACAATGCTGTCTATAGCAAGTAATGAATATATTCACAGGATATTGCACATATTAAACAGGTTTACTGGAAGAGTGTGTGTGTGTGCGTGTGTGTGTGTGTGTGTGTGTGTGTGATGTGATGCGATGTGATGTCACACTTTGATAAGTAAAGCATTAATACTCTGACATGTGATATTCATGCTTTGCTGATCTGATGTGTGGATTTGGCCCAAACACACACACAAGCTGCCAAATCAGTTCCTCGGCTCTCCACTAGAGGCGCTCTTCTCCTCTCACAACACCCACTGCTGCCTTTACCGCTCTGTCTCCAAAGCAATGCACAGTCAGGCGTTATATCTTACCTGGGTTAAAGTTGACCTGTTTATGCCTGTTCATATTGCATATTAGAAAAAAAAACCTTAATAAATTATATATATATATATATATATATATATATATATATATATATATAATGTTTTTTTTTTTTTTTTTTTTTTTAAAGAGTCAAGTGACTTTATACACAGTCTGTAAGTCTGTAAGTATTTGAACACGGACGCATTTTCTTTCCATCACAGTGGAATGAATCAAGATGTGATTGTAGTGTCGACGTTCAGCTTTAATTCAATGGATTAAAATGTTATATTCACCTTTTTAATTTTTTTTTTTTTTTTTACAAAGTCTATCCGCATGCACTGGCTCAAAGGTAACTGGACACACTAGCAATTTATGAATATAAGCATTACTTTCAATAATGGATGCAAATATGCAATGTTATTAAATATGCAGAGACCAAGCTGTACACGGGTGATATACTTTGGAACATGAGCTGTTCTCCGATTTTATTTTTTATTTCTATCATTTTGGTTCAAGTTCATCTTTTCTTCTAGACACCTTCCTGAGACATGATGTAGATTGCTGAAAACTTTTTTTTTTTTGATTGATACCCCTTCCTCTTCCAGAGTGTTTTTCACAGTGAGAAGAGTTCTGTGATCATGCACTTTAGATCAGACCTTTTGGTGTTGCTGAGCTCGCCATGTGTTCCTCCTATTGAGGAAAGTAAAAAATTGTTGATTTGGCCAAGACTAAAGTTTCTTTCATATGTGTTTCTAAGGGTGTGTGTGTGTGTGTGTGTGTGTGTGTGTGTGTGTGTGTGTGTGTGTGTGTGTGTGTGTGTGTGTGTGTGTGTATTCATTTATTTTCTTCCCAGCCTAATGATGCTCTTCTTCACTTGCATCAACACCTCTTTAGTTATATTAACATTCCAGACACCTAACACACAGTCTGGTTCCTCTTAAGGTTTCTTCACTGTAAACCCTAAAGCTCAAACTAATTAAACATATTGAGTTCTGTTAACTTAAACAATTACAATTAGTTCAAATTCATCGACCTTGATGAGTATTTGGAACTTTTTGGTATTTATGAGTTTGGTGTTTATGAGCCACAGTAACTGTCTCCTTAACGTTCCACCAACTTAAAATCTTTCAAATTTTTGTGTCAGATTTTGTGTCTGACGTCATCAATGCACATGTAAACTGCCCACACTGAATTGTTTTAGTCAAAATGGTGGATTGGTCTGTCTTTACATAATCTTTACAAATCTGGGCACCATAAAGTACCAGAAGACTGGTGGCTCAGTGGGAGGTGTTTCGCCTGCCATGTTAAAGACCCGGGTTCGATTCCCAGCCACTGGATGTAGTGCCTGTCCCAGAACTGGATAAAAATGGGAGGGTTGTGTTCAGAATGGCATCTGGTGTAAAAACTTGTGACGAACCGCGGTGGCGACCCGCTGCCAAGAGCAGGCGAAAGACCAACAACGATTTATTGAATTTGCAACAACAACAAAAACATTATAGTACTACTCAGTAATGCAAGTAAATAATGATTAATATGAATGAGAACAACAAACTCAAAAACTGATAGTCTGTTTACTTAAAACTGAAAACTTTTTCGGGTTTACAGTGTTCCTATTGAAATCTCAGGGAGTTTTTCCTTCATTTTCTTTTGATTCTGTAAAGCTGCTTTGTGACAATGAGCCTTGTTAAAAATGCTATATGAATAAAATGGAAATGAAATGAATGGAATATTTAGCGTTCCCGTTAAAAATGAATAAATGCAAATTCTACACTTTACTTTGTCATGAAATAATTAAACTCACACTGCTCATCAGTCATATGTCCAGTTACTTTTGAGGCTGCGAAAATGGATGGCCTTGATAAAACATGGCTGTGACTTCTAATTGTTTAATGCAAGTACGTTTCTTAAACGTCAGGAACTAAAGCTTACGGTTTTCACTTTAATCACATCTTAACTGCCTCATTTCAGATCCAGTGTTCCTGATGTACAGATGTGTACAGAGGTGAAAATACAAAACCTATTGTGTCACTGTCAATACTTACAGTATGCATCAGTAATATATAAGAAATTTATTTATATACTGTAACTGCATTTTAATTTGTAATTTTGAGGTAAAGAAAAAACATATAAAACTGTGTTTTAAAAGCCTCTCTCTCTCTCTCTCTCTCTCTCTCTTGCTCTCTCTCTCTCTCTCCAGAAATATAAAGTGTGTGACGTGACATCATGTCTGAAAAACCCACATTGCTTTAAAAACATGAATCCATGCGTTCAGGCGATAAATGGTGCTGTGAGTAACACGCACGCACGCACTCACGCACGCACACACGGGCACACACACACACACACACACACACACACACACACACACACACACACACACACACACACACACACACACAGACAAAAGAGGGCAGTATGATGACACTGACAAAGTGGAAGAACTTCAGTGCTTTTCTTCGCTGTCAGTCGAAACTGTGTGTGTGTGTGTGTGTGTGTGTGTGTGTGTGTGTCTTATGTATGTAATGAGTAATGTGCCTTGTGCCACACACACACACACACACACACACACACACACACACACACACACACACACACACACACATAACTGTAGAGTGTTTTCCACTATGCAAAAATATTGGCACCCCTCAATCCCATCCACAGTGTATACTCTACATGTGTTAAAATGACCGCAGTGCACTGAGGATGTTTCACACTTGTTCTCACTTTTCTCGCTTTTCTCACTTTATTTCTTTAGACTGAGACATATACGTCTCATCCATACACTCACTCCGTACAGCCAATTTACCTTCTAAACACTCAGCGTGATGTCGTGTTGACGTGCTGGATGCTGGACGCGCGAGTGTGAAACTGTGAGCTCGAGGCAGTCATCAGCGCAGTAAGCACAAACTCGCACATCTCCCTCTCTCACACACACACACACACACACACACACACACACACACACACACACACACACACACACATATGAACAAATGGTATCTTATAGATCATTATCTTATATTTACACCCTAATTAATAAATTTGCTACATAAAGTATGTTCTAATTTTTTAATTCCATGAAATTCTGTGAAGACCATCTTTATTAAAAATAGATTTGAATTAAATAATAATAATAATAATAATATGTAATATAATAATAATAATAGTCCAATTTTTTTTATTAAAAAATTTAAAAGTTACTGTTTAGTTTTCTTTATGTTTGTCCCTCTGTCACTTTTAGAAGTTTATGGTAATTATAATAAAAAATGACCTCTATTTATCTTTAGAAGATGCTGGTGGGCGTTAAAATAACACTAGTCACAGTGATGGATTTATTCATTATTCTGTTTAAAGCTATTTATATGTATACATGTAATATTGACTTATATTAAAAATGCATCTAATTTCACACAAAGTGCAAAATAAATAAAATAACATATGCATTACAAAGCCTGACCTTCACTCTTTAGGCCAAGACAACTGTACTCCATACCCCCCACCCCACCACCCCCACCCACCCCCCCCCCCCCAACACTCACTCACCCCCCACACACAACACCACACACACACACACACACACACACACACACACACACACACACAGACAACAAATAACTTTTTTAAAAGGGGTGAAACTAAAAAGTTCAAAAAAGATATTTTGTCATCCACAGCATGTGACGTTGAAGGTTTTTGAATAAGGTTGTATTCATTATATTTGGTTGTTTGTTTATTTGTTTGTTTATTGAGACCATATTTATTCATGAAAAATTTTACATTTTGATTAGAAATATTAACAAGGCCCAAATAAAAAGTGGGTGGATGGAGTTAGTTTTTTTCTATTTAGATATTCCTCAATTTTTCACTCGACCCACCCAATCAAACTCACTCACTCACTCACTCACTCACTCACTCACATTATGGGTGACGGGGGTCCTGGAGCCTATCCCAGGAGATACACGCTGGACAGGGTGCCAATCCATCACAGGGCACACACACCCACACACACACACTCATTCACACATTACAGTCAATTTGGGAACACCAATTAGCCGAATTTGCATGTCTGATAAGTTTAATAAGTTACAATTTTACGTTTACGTTTTAATGAATAATGCATACATTTGTACCAATTCTGATCAGGAGTTATCATTATCGATCTGGTAACACTCATTGATTTTTCCAGATTTTGATTGTAAATTGAAAGACAGCGGTGGAACTGATTTCCTGAGAGCCGGAATCCGCCACGATGAGGTGCTGACGCGGCCTTGATCCTGGCGCGCGGCTATCGCACAAAGTGCTAACAACGTCTTCCTTATGACGCGACGTTAAATCCGCTGACGGGATGGAAACCCGATTCCCTGCGAATTAACATATATATGCAAATGGGGCTTTAATTAATTGTGAAATGCGTTTTGATTAAATACTCAAAATGTCATGATTCCAATCTTTACAAAACTTTTAATTAATTTCGCCGGTTAAACCTCATCAACACTTCCAATGCAGCTTAATTAGGATCTCTCCTCCCCCCCTACCCCACTTTATAATTTGAAACGGGAAATGCAAAAAAATTACCCATTGTTATCACGTTTGTAATGCTAACAGTAAGAAGTGATAAATTAGCGGCATCCTGATTTTCACATGCTGCCGAAATAATGCTGCTAATTGGCAGATATTCTAATATTGATTAAATTAGGCGCCGGTTCATTAAATTACTCAGATACGGTAATTCGGTAATTCTTTTTTTTTTATTTTTTTTTTATTTATTTATTTATTTTATTTTTTCCCGTTGTGTGTGTAAATGGAACAGGATTCGCAGTTCGGGAAAACCAGAGAAGGAAAAAAAAAAAAAATGGCGGAAGTAAATAAACACCCCCCAGAGATATGCGTGCTGACAGTCGCACATTTTCCCACATCCTGGAGTTTAGTGAAAAAAAAAATTTAAAAAAAGTTTTCCATAACAGCACTGTGAGAGCCGATTTCTTCCCCCCTCACCGAGTGTCAGCGAGAAAAGTTGAGCGTTAAAAAATGAGCACACCTGAACGCCCGAGCTGTCTCCGTCTCTCCGTCTCTCTTTCATCACCGATTCGTTTCAAAGCCGGCAAACTTTTCCTGCTCTTCAGTGGCAGTCCACTGAAGAGCATCCGCAGGCTTACGGGCGGATAATTCTCTCCGAGGCGTTCTGAGGTGAGATAACCAATTACTCATGATCACGTTGGACTTGTCTAATCTCCTGGCCCCCGTACCGCAGGATTTCACTCAAATGAACCAGTGAACCTCATCCATCTCAAATCACAGCTCCATGCCTTTGTTATTCTAATATCAGCTACTTGACTTTAACTCTTCGCTCAGAGAACTAAAGATCATCCCAGTGGGCGAAGATACCTTTTGTTCTAAAAGTCAAAATCTGACCCACGTCTCAGAAGATTAGAGGAGGCTTTTAACCGTGCCATGAACACGCTCTTCAAATTCCGACACTTTTTATTTAAGAAGAATAAATTGTTTCATTTAAAATACCAACGAACTCGAAAAGAAATCAAATCAAAATGAACTTTATTCAGTTATTCGTTACTGTTTTTTGTTTTGTTGTTGTTGTTGTTGTTGTTATGGGCTTTTATTGTGTTACTTTATTGTTAGTAAAAATAATAACCAAATCAAATTAATCATAATAATAAATATAATAATAATAAAGCTTTTCTATTGTTTCAAATCGAAATAAATATTTAAAAACCTGATTAATTACATTAATATTAATTATTGAAAGTTAATTCACAAATGTAATATCAATATACACACACACACACACACACACACACACACATATATATATATATATATATATATATATATATATATATATATATATAGATATAAATAATATTTTTTATATAACTTATACAAACAGTAATGAAAACTTTCCTCAAAAACAACATATTATGAACAACATAAAAACAACATATATTTGATGCCTTTTTTTAAAAAATTAACGATTATCATCCTTCTATAAATCATTAGACACCCCATAATCAATAATCTGAAACACATAAAAGACATAAACTTTGTTCGCATGTATGAAAAAAATAATTTTTACTACTTATGGAAGTTAACATTTCTGCTTTCTTTATAATATAAGTTTCATGTTTGTGTCTAATTAAATTGAAGAGAGAAAAAAGACTATTTACCATATAGCTGCTATATTGTGAGTAATTACAGGAAGTTTTTTTTTTTTTTTTTTCATTTTTCATTAAATATAACTATGAATGGATAAAACGTATGACGTGGTGTTCTTTAATGCTACATGAGAAAAATGTTGCTGTATGAGAAGAATGAGCAATTTTAAGAAGAAAAAAAAAACGTTGCATTATAGAAAACGAATAATCACTTCTGGAGGGAAAACACTGACTTTGTTTCATCACATCACTCCATCGTTTCCCATAATGGCACTGAATCTGAAACGTTTCTGGAAACTCCCGTTTATTTCTCTATATAATCCCCTGCTACAGTGATGCACTTATCCCGGGGTCTCACTAGTGCTCGACGTATAACGTTTTCCCAGTACGTCCGTACTGCTGCTCTTCTGAAACGCTGGTCTCCCAGGAACCTTAGATTTTTCCGAACACGGAGAGATGACTTGGAGTGAGGTCGGGACTGTACGGGGGACGTGGCAATGACTGCCAGCCGCGTTCCTGTAACGTGCACGTGGTGTTGGTGAATGATGGTGTGTACAGTTCCCACAGACAGATGCAACTCTTCTGCAAGTTGCCGACAATTTATCCATTCATTTTCGAGAATTACCCATTTAATTAGGCTTTATAACACTTGTACCATTTCAATATTTTACTGCAGCTAAGAGTCTCATCCTGTACTGTGCTTGAGGTCGTAAAAGCTGATCCGTTTTAAGCCTTCATTCACCAGAAGTCCCGGTTTGACTTGAACGCCTCTTGTATATGCCATCTTTTCATGTTATTTCTTTTCACTACTGCTAGGAGTCATCCTTGGACCTCTCTTTCCCTCTCTCTCTCTCTCTCTCTCTCTCTCTTTCTCTCCACCCCCCCAAACCCTCCTCTCACGTCTCAGCGTACAGACCGAGTCGACTTTGCGAGGCTCGAGGTTCGAGCTGGACCACATCTGCTCCTGTGCCCTTGTATCTCTCTCTCTCTCTCTCTTTCTCTCTCTTCTCACATCCTACACTTGTGAAGAAAAAGAGTAGGAACCATATTTGTCTTTTAACCTTCCAGTGTGATATTGGTGTAACAGTCTTTTTCCGACGTTCTGGCACCTACTCCACTTGTTTACAAGAAGCCCTCAGAGCTCTCAGATTTCAAGCTTTCTGTGGTATTAAATAAATACTGCGTCGAGGTGCCAGTTTTATAGGTGCTAGATACCTAAAGGAGTATACCTAAGACTGAGGGTACATCCAAGATTTGCATTTTATTCATTAATAAAGAACATGCTACTTTTTAAAAAAATATACTTTACAGTTACATTTAATGTCACAGGACACCGGTTCCCTGACGAGCCTCTCTCAGGCTCATTCCTAATGATAATAACAAGACAAATGACTTGACCCAGTTTGTCACACGAACGTGGAAAACCTACTTTCTGAAAGTGCTGAGGCTGGTACTGGAGACTCCTTCTCTGTTTTCCAAGATGGGAAAATGTCTACATTTCATATCCTACACACTTTCCCCCGAACCCTTTCAACAAGCGGCGCTCCGGTACAAGTTAGCGCTACAGAACTCGCGGACCAATTCTCCCGTCCGCGGTAAAGTGAAGTCAGATGTTTGGCCGCGACTCAAAGGGCTTCTAGAACATGGGTGTGATTATTATTTCAGCGAATATGAGGCACTGATCTCCTGCGCGGTGGCGTTCCTTAATCAAAGCCGCGGTCATTAGATTGCAGCCAAGGCTGTCAAACCCTAATTGTCCACAGTCCTGATTTGAGACAGCAAAATGTTACAGGTCAGGAAAATTTCCCCCCATTTAATATATTTAACAATAACCTTATTTAATTGCTTCCTTAAGTGCATTTGTTTCTGTCATGCAATAATGTTTAACAAACCCTTTAAACAAACTTTCTTATTGCTTCATCACAGGTTTTGCCGAGTTAATGGACGAAACCGTGTTTTAAGAGCTTGTGACTCCATCAAGTAACTGCACTAGATCCCCAAACTTTTTTGTGAAACTAGATCTCGAAATTTTTTGAGAACACACTGTAGAAATCATTTTTAAGTATTGCTATTATTCGTGTTTTCCATCTGATATCTGATGGAACGTTACAAGCTTTCTCATACAGAATGTTAGATAATCTATAGTCTATTTGTTCGGCTCATATATTACCAATTGTTAAACTTATAACGTAATATATATATATACACACGTGGACAAAATTGTTGGTACCCTTCGGTCAATGAAAGAAAAACTCACAATGGTCACAGAAATAACTTTAATCTGACAAAAGTAATAATTTAAAAAAATTCTATGAATGTTAACCAATGAAAGTCAGACATTGCTTTTCAACCATGCTTCAACCTAATTATTAAAAAAATGAACTCATGGAACAGGCCTGGACAAAAATGATGGTACCCCTAACTTAATAGTTTGTTGCACAACCTTTTGAGGCAATCACTGCAATCAAACGATTCCTGTAACTGTCAATGAGACTTCTGCACCTCTCTGCAGGTATTTTGGCCCACTCCTCATGAGCAAGCTGCTCCAGTTGTTTCCGGTTTGAAGGGTGCCTTTTCCAGACAGCATGTTTCAGCTCCTTCCAAAGATGCTCAATAGGATTGAGGTCAGGGCTCATAGAAGGCCACTTTAGAATAGTCCAATGTTTTCCTCTTAGCCATTCTTGGGTGTTTTTAGCTGTGTGTTTTGGGTCATTGTCCTGTTGCAAGACCCATGACCTGCGACTGAGACCCAGCTTTCTGACACTGGCCAGCACATTTCTCTCTAGAATCCCTTGATAGTCTTGAGATTTCATTGTACCCTGCACAGATTCAAGACACCCTGTGCCAGATGCAGCAAAGCAGCTGCAGAACATAACAGAGCCTCCTCCATGTTTCACAGTAGGGACAGTGTTCTTTTCTTCATATGCTTCATTTTTCCGTCTGTGAACATAGAGCTGATGTGCCTTGGCAAAAAGTTCCATTTTTGTCTCATCTGTCCATAGGACATTCAGACTTGTCAACATGTAGTTTGGCATATTCCAGTCTGGCTTTTTTATGATTTGTTTTCAACAATGGTGTCCTCCTTGGTCGTCTCCCATGTAGTCCACTTTGGCTCAAACAACGACGGATGGTGCGATCTGACACTGATGTTCCTTGAGCATGAAGTTCACCTTGGATCTCTTTAGAAGTCTTTCTGGGCTCTTTTGTTACCATTCGGATTATCCGTCTCTTTGATTTGTCATGAATTTTCCTCGTGCGGCCACGTCCAGGGAGGTTGGCTACAGTCCCATGGATCTTAAATTTCTGAATAATATGTGCAACTGTAGTCACAGGAACATCTAGCTGCTTGGAAATGGTCTTCTAGCCTTTACCTTTAACATGCTTGTCTATAATTTTCTTTCGAATCTCCTGAGACAACTCTTTCCTTCGCTTCCTCTGGTCCATGTTGAGTGTGGTACATACCATGTCACCAAACAACACAGTGACGACCTGGAGCCCTATATATAGGCCCACTGACTGATTACAAGATTGTAGACACCTGTGATGCTAATTAGTGGACACACCTTGAATTAACATGTCCCTTTGGTCACATTATTTTCAGTATTTTCTAGGGGTACCATCATTTTTGTGTAGGTCTGTCCCATGAGTTTATGGAATTCCGTTGAAGCATGGTTGAAAAGCAATGTCTGACTTTCATTGGTTAACATTCATAGAATTTTTTTTTAATTATTACTTTTGTCAGATTAAAGTTATTTATGTGACCATTGTGAGTTTTTCTTTCATTGACCGAAGGGTACCAACAATTTTGTCCACGTGTGTGTATATATATATATATATATATATATATTAAATACAAATACTAGATGCAAATTGTTAATTGTTATAGCTTTCTCAAATTTCTCAAGTTTATAACATGTTCATACAAATTATGTTTAGTTTAAGGAATGTTCACCTAGAAGAAAATGAGATGAAATTGAAACCAATGGACATTTACAGAAGACTTCAAGCACACTACGGCAAAGAGGTGCACATGTCATAAACTGTATGTTTGTGAATTACGATCCTGACCGAAGTCCAGTGCAGACATTCCCATGAACATTCGACGGATAACTTGTCGCCAACTCGAGGAAGAGTTGCACCTGTCTGTGTGAACTGTACACACAATCATTCACCAACACCACTTGCACATTACAGGAACTCGGCTGGGAGTTATGGCCACATCACATTGTACAGTCCTGCCCTGACTCCAAGCTGTTTCCACATGTTCGGGCTATTAAAGGAGTTCCTGGGAGGCTTCAGATGGGAAACAGCCAACATCGGAACATGACGCCGGCATCCTGAGATAAGTTTCTTCCTTGATGGTGTCCAGGCGCTAGTGAAACACGGGGATACGTGCATGAGTGTATCAGGGGATTATATAGAGAAATAAAGGGAGTTTTTACTCTCATAACTGTGTTCTGTTATCCTGCACAGTCCAGTTATGACTTCCTTCATATTTTTAAAACAGAGCAAAACTATATTGAATTTATATTGTAATTTAGGCAACAACAACAACAAATCAACAAATTTTTTTAAACGAAATGATTTATCTTAAAGTTTTGTAAAGACAAAAGTTTCAGGTCAGACAGTATGCAAGCCTCATTATTTGTTTCTAAAATTCCTAAATTTATCACCTCTGTATGTATTTATGCACTTTTGCATATCAGACTTAATTATCTAAATACACAAGTCATGTACACTTTAAACAGATCTTATGATATGATCCTATGGTAAAATGATTCCTTTCACATCATAAAGACTTTACCATGATGCTCCTGTCCTCGGCTGAGGCTGACAGCTGTCCTCTGAGGACTTGTGACGGCAGTCGCTTGATAGTTCAGGACAGGAATTTCCTTCAGTCTACCTGAACTTCCAGCCTCCTAACACAGTATTATGCAGATCAATCCCTACTATCCGTTACCACCCAAATGAGGATGGGTTCTCTGTTGAGTCTGGCTTCTCTCAAGGTTTCTTCCTATTGCCATCTCAGGGAGATTTTCCTTTCCACCACTGACCTCGGCTTGCTCATCAGGGGCTATCTAATCATCATTTCATACAAACTTCCATAATTTCTTTTGATTGTGCAAAGTTACTTTGCGACAATAACAATTGTTAAAAGCTCTATACGAATAAATAAAATCGAAAATTTAATTGAAGCCATTATACAGTTGCTACTTCATAGCTGTAGTATATTAGTGTTAGTTTAGGCAGAGACATTGGCCACAGTATTAGTTTGGAAACAGCTATTGGGCACAGTGTTAGTTTGGGCACAGGTATTGGGCACAGTGTTAGTTTGGGCACAGGTATTGGGCACAGGGTTAGTTTGGGCACAGGTATTGGGCACAATGTTAGTTTGGGCACAGGTATTGGACACAGGGTTAGTTTGGGAACAGCTATTGGGCACAGTGTTAGTTTGGGCACAGCTATTGGGCACAGTGTTAGTTTGGGCACAGCTATTGGGCACAGTGTTAGTTTGGGAACAGCTATTGGGCACAGTGTTAGTTTGGGCACAGGTATTGGGCACAGGGTTTCTTTGGGCACAGCTATTGGGCACAGTGTTAGTTTGGGCACAGCTGTTGGGCACAGGGTTAGTTTGGGCACAGCTATTGGGCACAGTGTGAGTTTGGGCACAGGTATTGGGCACAGGGTTAGTTTGGGCACAGCTATTGGGCACAGTATTAGTTTGGGCACAGGTATTGGGCACAGGGTTAGTTTGGGCACAGCTATTGGGCACAGTGTGAGTTTGGGCACAGGTATTGGGCACAGGGTTAGTTTGGGCACAGCTATTGGGCACAGTATTAGTTTGGGCACAGGTATTGGGCACAGGGTTAGTTTGGGCACAGCTATTGGGCACAGTGTTAGTTTGGGCACAGGTATTGGGCATAGTGTTAGTTTGGGCACATCTATTGGGCACAGTGTGAGTTTGGGCACAGGTATTGGGCACAGGGTTAGTTTGGGCACAGCTATTGGGCACAGTGTTAGTTTGGGCACAGCTATTGGGCACAGTGTTAGTTTGGGCACAGGTATTGGGCACAGTGTTAGTTTGGGCACAGCTATTGGGCACAGTGTTAGTTTGGGCACATCTATTGGGCACAGGGTTAGTTTGGGCACAGCTATTGGGCACAGTGTTAGTTTGGGCACAGGTATTGGGCACAGGGTTAGTTTGGGCACAGTGTTAGTTTGGACAGAGGTTTTGGACACGGTCTAAGTTTGACCACAGGTATTGGGCACAGTGTTAGTTTGGGCACAGGTTTTGGGCACAGTGTTAGTTTGACCCCAGGTACAGGGCACAGGGTTAGTTTGGGCACAAGCATTGGTCACGGTCTAAATTTGAGCACAGGTATTAGGTACAGTGTTAGCTTGACCACAGGTATTGGGCACGGTGTTAGTTTGGGCACAGGTATTGGGTATAGTGTTCATTTAGTCACAGGTATTGGGCATGGTGTTAGTCTGAGCACAATTACGTACTTGGCACAGTGTTAGCTTGTCCACAGATATTGAGCATGCTGTTTATTTGGGCACAGTTTGATCCACAGGTGAATCTTTCTGTAACTTTATATTAGTAAGATTTTTTTCCCCCAAAGAATAATTTTATTATTTTTTCATGCACTCATACCAAAGTATTATTTTATAAATTGTCATTCTTAATATATACATTTACTTTGCCAGTATTGTCTGTGAATTTATATCTCACGTTGTATAGTATAGTACAGTATAGTATAGTACAGTATAATATAGTATAGTACAGCATAATATAATATAGTATAGTATAATATAGTATAGTACAGTATAGTATAATATAGTGTAGTACAGTATAATATAGTATAGTACAGTATAGTAGTATAGTACAGTATAATATAATATATAGTGTAGTACAGTATAATATAGTATAGTACAGTATAATATAATATAGTATAGTACAGTATGGTATAGTACAGTATAATATAATATAGTAGTACAGTATAATATAGTATAGTACAGTATAGTATAGTATACAGTATAGTAGTACAGTATATAGTTATAGTATAGTACAGTATAATATAGTATAGTACAGTATAGTATAGTACAGTATAATATAATATAGTATAGTACAGTATAGTATAGTACAGTATAATATAATATAGTATAGTACGGTATAATATAGTATAGTACAGTATAGTATAGTACAGTATAATATAGTATAGTACAGTATAATATAATATAGTTTAGTACAGTATAATATAGTATAGTACAGTATAATATAATATAGTTTAGTACAGTATAATATAGTATAGTACAGTATAGTATAGTACAGTACAGTATAGTATAGTACAGTATAATATAGTATAGTACAGTATAGTACAGTACAGTATAATATAATATAGTTTAGTACAGTATAATATAGTATAGTACAGTATAGTATAGTACAGTATAATATAATATAGTATAGTACAGCATAATATAGTATAGTACAGTATAGTATAGTACAGTATAATATAATATAGTATAGTACAGTATAATATAGTATAGTATACACTTTCTAGAAAAAGTGTGAATAAACACACTGCAGGGAAATATGCCAAAGTGTGCCGTAACTCTACTAGAGTATTAGTACACTTGACAGTAACAGGATTTCCTGAATTAGAAAGTGGCTCATAGAGGTGTGAACACATTTCCTTGGTGAAACACACCTCATAGTTCATTTCTGTGTAGCACGCCTGACAAGAGCTGTCAAAATACCCTATCTGTAAATCCTGGAGTGATACCATGTAGAGCATTTCCCCCTTTTTCCCTTTAAAATACCATACACACCACATGTGAGGTACAGAAATCGTAGGAAGTCGGATGCCCATGCTGGAGCTTCATTCAAGCTTTTCTTAAAAGGAAATGAGTGAAAAAGTCGAGATCACACAAGACCAGTGATCACAGGAAAACGTGCAATCAATATGATGTGTACAGGAAGTGCTGTAACAAGAAACACAGAGGGCTGGAGGAAATGGAAATGAGTTTGAGTCTGAATTAAGAACAGGTGCATGTGTTAATGACGAGGCAGAGCAAGGGCGGGGTCGAATGAATTACTCAGGTGAGGGGAAGTTAGTTGTTTAATGGGTTTCACAAACAAAGCAGCTCCTCGAATAAATCGAAACAAAACCGTGAGTGTTTAAAGAGACAAAACACAGAACCGTAACAAGTGACATGAGAAAAAGATGAAAGTGTATATATAAGAGATAAAGCATAAAGAAAGAGACAAGCATTATTATTTCTTTACATTTGTTTGATAAGTTTTATAATTTCCATTTGGTTCTATATGAAACACTGTGTTGTGAGTTTAATTGGTCACGCCTCACTCATAAGGAGAACGACAGAACTAACAAGCTCTGACTGCATAAAAGTACACCGTAAACCCGAAAAAGTGGGCAAAACTCAAAAAATTTGAGGTAATCAGTTACGTAAAAATTTTTTAAGTAATGATGTTTCCAATTTTAAGTAAACAGAACGACTGATTTTTGAGTTTGTTTTTACTCATTCATATTAATCGTTATTTACTTGCATTACTGAGTAGCCTAACTCATACTATCATTTTCTTTAGTTGTTGCAAATGAAATAAATCATTGTTGGTCTTTCACCTGCTCCTGGCAATGACTCGCCACAGCGGTTTGTCACAAGTTTTTACACCAGATGCCATTCTGAACACGACCCTCCCATTTTTATCCGGGTTTGGCACAGGCACTTCATCCAGTGGCTGGGAATCGAACCCGGCCCTTTCGCATAGCAGGCGAAACACCTACTGTACCACTGAGCCACCAGTACTTGGTACTTTAGGGCCCAGATTTGTAAGTCAAGTCAAGTCAAGTCCATTTTATTTATATAGCGCTTTTAACAATTGACATTGTCGCAAAGCAGCTTTACACAATCAAAACAAGTAAGTGTGTATGCAATGTGTATGAATCAAAATGATAAGATCGTCCCTGATGAGCGAGCCGAGGGCGACGGTGGCAAGGAAAAACTCCCTGAGATGGTAATAGGAAGAAACCATGAGAGGAACCAGACTCAACAGGGAACCCGTCCTCATCTGATTATGTGAAGACCATCTTGATCAAAACAATTCAATGTGGGCAGTTTACATGTGCATTGATGATGTCAGACACAAAATCGCTCGGCTGAAAGATTTCAAGTTGGTGGAACTTTAACGAGACAGTTACTGTGGCTTAAAATATCGAATTTGTTCAGCTGACGTGAAAAGTGTCATAAATACCAAAAGGTTCTAAATACTCATCAAGGTCGTTTAATTTAAACTAATTGAAATTGTTTAAGTTAACAGAACTCAATACGTTTAATTACTTTGAGCGTTAGGGTTTACAGTGTATAAGAGGTGGTGAGAGCGCCAGCTCGGGGGACTCAGAGGTCGAGATGGTGCAAGGCGTGCGGTGAATGCCACAGTGTAGTTCGTGCTCATTTGGGCTTCAATCCTGAGGATGGTTTTGACCGCTGGGCCGCTTGCCTGAGGGCAGCGGCTGATGAACTATAACCGTTACGTCGGCACGTCCCTTTTAGCTCTTGAGATTTACTTGCCTTCAAGATGTTGCTTCTGCCTCGACTTCCATGCCTCCAGTTCTGGTCTTAATATGCCCAAACCTACCTCTATTCCTACGGTTGTACATTTTTATGGTAAATTGTGTAATTATTGGCAAACTGTTTCAGTATAAATGAAATAAAACATTAACAAAGTAGCTAACACTTGCGCTTGTCACGTCATTGATTTTTTATTTTTTATTAATTTTTTTTTTACAAAAGCATCGTGTCCTGGAGGGGGAAGAAGGGTCGTCCGGTTCATAATGATATGCAGCACCATGTAAGAATTTGTGTAAATGAAAACAATCTCGGTTTAATTTTAACCTGCTCGGTTTCTCCGTCTAGCCGCTCTGATCGCGGCATTGCTCTTAAACAGGAACTGCCTTTTTAACCAGATGGTCCTGCTTTAATATCGCTAATAAATTCAGCACTGAGCGCCACGCCGTCTTCGCTACACAATTGTACTCTGTCACTGATGGCCAACATGCATATGGTTCCCAGATTACAAATAACTGGCAAGAAGAAGAAGAAGAAAAAAAAAAAAAAAAAACCTTGCATTACAAAAACAAACAAAATATTACTGTGCAACTGATTTTTTTTTTTTTTTTTTTCCCAGCTTGGGTTGTCTCGTGTGAACACCCCTCATTTTTTTTTCGGTCTGTCATAGGGGGATTACAACACTGCTGAATTAGCAGGATGGGCATATTAGGCCGAAAATGTGAGCAGAAGTGATATGTGTGAAAAAAAAAAAAAAAAGTTTTCAGACAGGAGGGAAAAGGATGGAGAGAGAGAGAGAGAGAGAGAGAGAGAGAGACCGAGTCTGTAGCACATTTTCACACAGACACATTGAACACCCACAGCCTTCTGCTCGCTCTATTTATAATTAGGCTTCTAGCACCAGTAATGGAAGAAACGTAAC
This sequence comes from Clarias magur, assembly GCA_013621035.1. NCBI lineage: Eukaryota > Metazoa > Chordata > Actinopteri > Siluriformes > Clariidae > Clarias > Clarias magur. Next base: position 1,516,487 of record QNUK01000127.1, on the reverse strand, counting down.
ACCCTTGGCTCTTCTTCTGCAACTTTTTTCCCCTTTCTCTTTTTCAGGATACACTTTTCCTCGTCTTGTGCCTCTTGTGCCGTTGCTCTCTCGCTACATTTTTCCCTTCACATGCACACTGTTTTGACCACAGAAGTCATGAGCACACATATGACCAAATAAGACACTGTGACTTGAGAAATGAATGTGGTTTGTGGTTTGGAGGAGCTCCACAGGCTCGCTCGCTCTCTCTCTCTCTCTCTGTATGTGTGTGTGTGCGCGAAGACAAGAGGGGTACTGGCTGTCCTAACTGAGGAGAAAGTCCTGCTTTTAATCAGGGACAGATAATGAGTGCCATACGCCACCGCCACTCTCATACCGCTGACCTCTTTTCTCTCTCTCTCTCTCTCTCTCTCTCTCTCTCTCTCCTGTGCATTGACAGTCTCTTTTTCTTCCTTCCTCACCGCTCCTGTAGCGTGTGTTTAGATTACATCTGCTCCAGTGGAAGAAAGACTCCTTGCTTCACAGTTTACACTCCTAATGTACGTGTAAGCATTACGGCACTGCGTATTTAAAGCGTCTGAAGCCTGGCTGTAATTTATGCGCTCATGCTCCACGCGGCACGGGTACGTACAGTACCACCCAGCGAGGTCTAAGTCATTTCCAAAACCAAACACGAGCCTCTTGCAAAAATGTTATGTTTGTCAGGACTACATACAGAAGCGATGGAAGGGGAGAAGGGCGGAACCGCCGCCGTCAGACTGCATGCAACGTAATGTAATGTCATGATCTTCCAAAGAGTGTCTCTTACGCTGATCTTCTGAAGGGTGGTCCAAATTAATCCTCTACTGTACATCTGAGAAAACCACTTTTTAATTTTTTTTTTTTTTTTTTTTTTTTTACACTCTCATGATAAATCTATGTTTGTTGTTGCCTAGTTTTTTGTATCTGATTGTAGCCAATCAGTGTCCAAGCCTGCTCACAAACCTGATGCTATTTCATATCAAAATTGAATATCGGTCAGCTAGCCGAGTTGTTAGCGGCGGCCTTTCCGACAAACGCATCCATAAATTTGTGGGCGGAGCTTCGTTCAGCGCTCTGTCAGCTTGTCCAGTATGCGCTGGATCAAGTGCTATTCTTTACCATCCTGAATAATGCATCTGGAAGCATTATATACACTCCTTCAAGTAGCAATAAATCGACAGCATTTCTGGATCATCATATCAATATCGTTCCGTTGTAGCGCCCCCTATTAAATAAATACAGACTACATTCAATGCAGATAAAGTTTCCCAGTCGTGGCATAACGAGGAAATTATATGTTAGCACAGGAGTGTGGGATAATTGTGTGTGTGTGTGTGTGTGTGTGTGTGTGTGTGTGTGTGTCTCTCGCTCTCTCTCTCTCTCTCATATATCATGTCAAGGCATTTGGCAATAAGAGGTTTCAAGATTTTATACATGTGTAAATTATGTTATGTGATATAACACCATCCTGAAACATTTTAGTT